>JAPMOR010039662.1:688753-707237 GCA_026543865.1 Argiope aurantia | reverse complement strand
AATAACATCAAATGAGGCTAGATATGGGGATGAGATTCTGGATACATATGTATCATGATTTGGCCTGAAATCTCTCTAGATGGCCACACTCGTCTTCTTGTAAATATCTAGATAAAAGTTTGATTCATATGTATTATAATTGGGGTTGAAATCTTTCTAGATAGCTGCACTCGCCAAATTTTCTTTGGAAGAACTTGAAATGAGGTTAGATATCTAAATAAGATTATGTATATACATGTGTCATCGCTTTGTCTGATATCTCTCTAGATGCCCACACTGGTCTTGTAAATATCTATATAAGAGTCTGATACATATGTAGTCATAACTGGGGTTGAAATCACTCTAGATGGCCACATACACCATATTTTCTATGGAGAATATCAAATGAGGTAAGATATCTGGATAATATTCTCGATGTATATGTATCATGGTTTTAGTTCAAATCACTCTAGATTGTTATTTTCGCATTCTTGTATTCTATAGATAAGTTTCTAATATTCTTGTATGGCGCTGTATTTATAGATAGGTTTCTGGATATATATGTGCAACCATAATTGTTATAATGGCCAATAACTTTATTCTAATCAAAATAACACTTACCTCATTATGCCATAATAGTGATTTATTCTGCTGTGTCCTAAGTTCTATATCAAAATTGGCAGTTTTTGAATTTCTAATGGTGAGAGTTGGAATTTCATATTTCTTACCCTGAAACTAGACAAAATGTTGAAGAAGGTCTGTACCCTTTTAAATGGCAGCCGTTCTAAGCACAGGAGAGTAACGTAAGGGGTATATTCTATTTGGAAAAGACATTTAACTAACTAAATAATATATTCAATCAAATTTTCAGTAGCAATTCCCTTGCATTATTCTCGTTATCAGTACAACTATTGGAACAAAAAAAAAATAACTTAAGATTTATTTTCAAAGTCGTAAAGTTACACCAGTAAATATGCTTTTCTTTAACTTTTGGTGGGAAATATATTTTTTCTTTCTTCAATCATATCCGTTCTCGCTGTTGACGTTGCTTTCCGCTTGTTAATGACGGTGACTACACTCTCTTCCCTTTGGTTTTCCTGTGACTTCAGAGCGCCTATTCTTAGTTACAAGTATTGAAGAATTCTCAAACAGATAAAAATGCATAGCGGATAAGAAGCAATTTGGATAAAAAAATCCGAGTTATTATATCTCAAACTGACAATGAGGGATTTTTTTTTGAAACAGAACCTTACTAGATAAAATGCAATAGTTACCGAATTATATTATTCTTTAAACAATATAATGATGATGACTTGCAATAAGTATTATCTTCAGTAATAATTCATCGTTTGTTAAAAGGTTTAAAGTTCGAAACTGTATTATGAATTAAATATCCCTTCAAAATAATAAGATCAAAGGGCATAAAATACAAAACAATGCAGATTTATTTTGCTTAATATAGAGTCAAACATCATCAGTTAGAGAGAATAAAGTATTGAAGAAAATATTGTTTTTCTAATTTCTCAGAAATATGCTATGCACGTGCACTGTGGATAAGACTTCTCAGATTTCATTAATTTAAAAATATGTTTGTTTGTTTTTTATCTAAAACCAGTTATTCTTGTCAAAAACACACGATGTTTTCGCTTTAAAGAGAAATTCAATTCTTCGTTGTTAATTAAATATTTCTTTTATTTTTAAGTTAGTCCCTCCTTTTCTTTTTAAATCGGTTCCCGCATGCTGCTGCTTTTAATAGCCCTCAAGGAATTAGAAGAAATAAAAAATAAAGAAAGGAAGAGATTAGATAGAATAGATTTGAGTCAATCGAAGATAAATAATGTAATTCGTAAAAACTTGCTTTCACCAATGAAACAAAGGAAACATTTAAAAACACACATGATAAAAATAAATATATATAATTAAAGAATACAAAAATAAGGATTTTTTTAAATCTTCCTGCTTGGGTGCATAATCCAATTGATTCGTTTAACTGCGGCTCCTACAAGATGACAAAATATCTAGATATTGATTTTAATTCACTTAATGGTGATTATATTCATGCCCTTTAATTTCTATATTTATATAAAAGCACAGTATTTAATGAAATAAAAAAAATGATAATTAGTTATAAATATAAGAAGTAGAAAAATCTTGTAATTTCTAAACACATAAAAATTATCTGATAATAAAATATTCTTCACACTCATATAAGATTCTGTTCAACACCTTATCATTACATCAAAGAAATAAAATTAATCATATTTACACAGGGGGGAAAAATAAACGATTTAAATATAAATATATTAGCGACTGAACGCAGACATAATTGTGGGGAAAAAATCCCCAACTAGGCATCAATAATATGCAGAATATCCATTAAGATAAGTGACGAAAAGCGATTTATTTTTTTATAAAAGAATTTGAACTCGATAAAAAGTTTCCACTTTGGTCACTTGTTTACAAACAAAAAAGTTTAATCAAATTGAACAATGTTTATATCTTGTCCGGAATGGGCCTGAAGTTTTTTTTTTTTTTTTTTGTTAGAATCGTAGATCTTCAAGAAACTGGAAACAAAGTTTTATTTTCAAGTATACAAATAGAAAGCATTTTAATTTAATTAAATGTAAAATAGCTGTCTCTTTATCACGTAAAAGTTGGCATCTCAGATTAAGTATCTCCAATTTTTCCCAAAATAACGATCTATTCCAGCCAATTTCATTTCCTTTTAGACTCTTTTTTAATTAATAAATTTTTTATAACCACACAAATAGAAACTATTTCAAAGCTGAATTGCATTTACAAGACCCATCTTATTTTTCTACTTTATGAAACTATGCTTATTTTCGAAATAAGAGAAATAAAACTGAATGACATTTTAAATTAAAAAGACCTTTATTGAAAATATTACTCAGAATTTAATAATATTATATATTTCATCCCTTAAAACATAATGTAACATTTTTAATTTTCATCCTGGATTGTTGTACTTACAAATATGACGTTTTGTTTAAGAATGGGGCTAATATATTTGTTCAACAATTTTGATCTAAGAACCCAGCTTGTTGTTTGAAATAGCAAATGTAATTTTAAAATTTTTCCTACTGCTTGTGAAAACGATGGAATTTTAAATGCCGTTATATCCTTGTTAAGACGATCCATTCTGTCTCTTGTTTACTTTAGTTAGTTAATAGAGATAGTTATTAATTGTTATAGTCTGCCCATTAGTAAGATTCATATAGTTTTTAGTCAAAATTAATTTACGACGCTTTGAATATCCTCTTCGCTTTTAAGTCTTTTTATCGATCTTCCGTGTCTTTCTTCTTGTCAGACATTCAATATTTTTTTTTACTAATTTTTAATTAATTTTATTAGACATTAATTAAAAAGCTTTTAGACTTATCATAAAGTTCTTTCTCTGTTTCTGATTGAAGAATAGCCTTCAGTTCATGTTCTAGATATCTGAGGCATTGTACTTTCTTAAAAAAAAGTGTTGTGATATGAAAAACATTGTTGGATAACATTTTATAATAAGCCATAAGGAAGCGAAAACTCTCATGACAAAATTAAGAAGCCTTTTTTTCAGTTATGCGTTTTATTAAGCGTGGCAATGCATAAACATAAAATTTGATATTGCCAACCGTCTTCCATGTGAGATGGTTCTAGGCTTTTTGCAGACTAAGTGATTACATACACTTCTTAGTATTCAACTCCATCCCACATTCCCGTTAAAAGAATAGGAGACGGAAGCAACAAGCAACACTTCCACAAGTTTCTCGTACGAAAACGCAGAAGGTTATTATTTCTCACGGCCGAAAATCTTTTCATAAATAGTTAATTTTACTGACCGTCGGAATTAGTTCCATTACATAACTCCAAGTGGCAACGTATTTCCGTTGTCTTTAAAATTATACAGAAAAAATTACTTTTTTCCTTGGCAGTCAAGGAAAGTAGACGTTCACATGGAATGTGAGTGATCAATAGCTCGCAAGAAAAAGCAGAGCAAATTTATTTTAAAGATCACGCGGAAATTAGTAGAAGTAGTCTTGTGAAATTAATAGTTTATAAAAAAATATTTTTTATTGCCTTGAAGAAATATTCGTAAGCGTGATATGAAATTGCTTACCGGAAATTGTGTACAAATAAGGAGTGGCTTGATGTGAATAAAATAAGTGGCTCGATGTGGATTCTACGCAAGATTTTTCTTGAGTAGAATCCTTTATTTTTTTAAAACAAGAGCACAGGGTATGTGCTCACGAACAGTGCAGAAGTACTTCGTTAGGTAAATGTTATCTGTATTCGACACTGACTCTGCAGTAGTCCACCTTTCGTTTCATAAATTTAACTATGTTGCAGTAAAAAATTCAAATATGAACAAAAGGTTTTCAATGAGTATTAAAAGGATGAATTGGTAATATATAAATAAGAATATTATTAATTGCAATAAAAAATAAAAATAATGTAAGCATTAATAAATTTAGAAATATTATAAATTGGCCTTAATTACTTGATTATAAATTACATTTATAATATTTGCTTGTAAAGAAAATAAAAGAATAAAAAAGTTTAAATTATAAAAATATTAAGAAAAGAACAATTCAACTTTCATTTAAACATTGAAAATGTCAATGAACGAAAATATAAATTTTTTCATACACAACAAAGTATAAACTTGCCAACAGTGCAGTCAAATATTATATTATCATATCCAGAATTTATAAACATATCATAATAACAGTCTCATCGAATCTAGCTCTGTACTTTTCAGAAAAAAAATCAGAAAGAGAAAGCTGTAAAGTTTTCCGATTAAAATTCAGAGAGAGTCTTTATCTTTCAGAAACAATTCCCTTATGAATAGTTTAATCTTATTCATTACAAGAAGCATTTATTTAAAATATTTTTTAACATTTTTTTCATTGGAATATTTGAGCGATTTCTTATTGCGAGATCATTTCTTAATTTAATAGCCAGAAAAGAAAAAAAACAGTTATAGGCACATTAAAACAGCGAGGGAAAAAAATTCAACTTTTTTCTTAAAATAATTGTTTAACTTTTTTTTTCATAGAATATTTCAGCGATGTCTTAGAGCGAGATCATTTTTTTAAATTTATTAGATAGAAAGAAAAAAATGTTTGTGAAGAAGCATTAAAACTGTTAGAAAGAACTTTTCCATCTGTAGAAAAGAAAAATTCACGTATACAAAGTAAAGAAAGAGAAAGCATTATAAATGTCAAAAATTTGTCTTCTATTATTTGATAGATACGTTTTCGATAATTTTAAGCCTCCTCCACCCACCCACCCCCAAAAAACAATTCTGAAATTATGTCAGTTTTTTCTCGGTTTATGTATAACCACGATAATTCACAAAACATAAATAATTAGACAAATGAAATGCAGTATACGATCATTAGATAAAAACCGTAACCATCTATCAAATTTTATACGAAATCAATAAACTAAAATACTGTTTTACGTGTAACACTTTACAGAAAGATACTTGTAACACTGCCATATTGTCAATTTTATAAAAATCAAAAGATTTTTCCCTGAATTGCGTAAAAGTTTATCGCTGCATAAATCCTATAACTATAAAGTTTAATTTGGGGTAAAACTGGTCTCCATGTTATAGAATGTTCCATGGTCTAGTAATGACAACTACCATTACAGCAAGGAACTAATTCCAAACGTTTTACGAACCTCTGAGTCTCCGTCTTAAAATAAGAGCACAGACTTAAATTCCTTCTGGTGAAAATGTAAAATTCACCGTAAAATGCTTCGTACAGAAGAATCAACATACACAATACACGGGAAACAACTGGCACATCCATTCTACCATGCGGCGACTAACTTTCGCGACCACAATAACCACATTTTCGACGTTAAAAGACGAGATTTTCTTTCTCTCTCTGCCTGAAAGGATATTTAGTTCACCGGTTATTTGAAATTTCTATATCATCTTGAGTACGATATTTGGTGATATGGGATTTCTGCGTATCTGCTTCAATCAGCGGAATTCTTTTAAAACTTCGATGGATTTCTGCTGGTTCCCATAGAACAATTTTACCAGTAATTCCTTTTCTTGTAGCATAAGAATGACGAGCAAAAAAGTAACTTATTCTCGTGCAAAATTAGCCTTCTTTTTATCCAGTTTCACATTTTCCTTACAGGCAAATAAATAACATTTGCGTTATAACACCATCTATTAGTGAATCTTGATGCTAAATATTTTATCTGTTTGATGCTAAGCACATCATTTGTAGCTCAAATTTTATCTTTTTGTACTAATAAAACACATTTTAGAGTCGTCTTCATTGGAAAACTAAATTCTTGTAAACTCTGCACATGAAATAAACAAAATTAAATAATAATATGTACGTCGAAAATGTTCGTCATGCCTGATTTTCCCAATGCCATTGAATGTCATAAATGAAATAGGTTAAGCCTCGACGTGCTAACATTATATTTCTTGGCAGTGAGCTTCGGTTCTTCCAGAAATTATGATTAAACTTTGCTCATAATTAATCATCAATTATCTGTCTAGACATATGTCAGACATGAAATCAATTAGTCATAGTTTCGCTCTCTCTTATATATATTCTAATAGATATATGAAATAATGAGCTTCCATCGCCAAAAAGAAAAAACTGCGATTGAGTGACGCTTAGAGCGTATGTGTGTGTGTGTGTGTGTGTGTGTGTGTGTGTGTGTGTGTGTGTGTACATAAGAAAGGTTACTGTAAAGATGTACTACCAAAATACCGAAGGGCCGCGGTGGCCTGGTGGTAAGATCTCGGCTTCAGAACCAGAGGGTTTCAGGTTCGTGACTCGATTCTACAGAAGACCCGTCGTGTAAGGGGGTCTGATGTACGTTAAATCCGTCCGGGTCAAATGTACTTCCGCTGGTGTAGCGTGGTGTGGATAGGGGGTGCCAGCTCAGGTGTCATCCTCGTCATCTGCGGTTCAAAATTACGAGGTCCGTCCCAAAATAGCCCTAGTGTTGCATCAAACGGCACGTTAATATAACTAAACTTAACCAGAGTACCGAAAGAGTTGCCAACAATTGTTATAGATGTTTAGGAACTCTCTATTGCTATTTGCATTTTTAACAAGATGTTCCTCAGTTTCTTAGGTTATATAAATCAGTAATATATTATTTCAGTAATATGTTATTGATTCAGTATTCAGCCATATTATTTCAGTAATTTAAACACTTTGTATTGAAATTCACTGAATATTGCCAGCAAAAATTTTAAGAATTCTGAAGTTTTGTATTTCATTATTCTAAAAAAAAATTAACTTGTATATTCGACATCTTTCAAACCTAAGAAATATGAGATTTGCAATTTTGTTTGTGCTTCTTTTTTTAATAATACCACTTTTATTCTATTCCATAAATTACTGAATATCGGATTTTATTAATTAACTGTTTCTGGTAGTAAATATAAAAATCTCTAAAATATCATACTTTTTATAAATGATTTTTATTTATAAAAAGAAATTTATTAAACATACGAAATGTGTGTTTAATTAATATCAATAATTCAAGCAATTTTAGCATGATTAATATATGAAATATAAATTGAAATCTTAAAAGAAATTCACTGAGGAATTTTTATTATGATACATTTTCTTTAATTTTCATTTTTTTTCTTTATATTTTATTCTTTAACTCTCCAGCTACATATCCCTCGATTTCCGCGGGTTGGCAATCAGTCCATTTTCTATTCCATCCATCGTTTGTCTTAGTTTGGAGTGTTTATTTTTACGATTACAGATTTTTGTTATATTATATTATTATCGTGTAAGATATAATATCAGTTCACTTTCTTTGAAAAATATTTGAACTTATTTGCAAACATCGCATCTAAATAGTGATATTAAAGAAATACGCAGCAAGAGGGTTAATCTTAAATATTTTCCAAAGAATTGAGTTAAAATTTCTAATCAAATAATATATAGCATATAGAATAGAGAAAATATTCTAAAGAAATATTGAATATATATATATATATATATATTTTAAAATTTCAGGAAAAGAAGATTTTACGGCTCAGTTCAAATTTTAAGTTGCTAAAATCTTCTGCCGAGAATTCACTAAAAGGAAAATTACTCGTATGTAAAGAAGGCAACTTATAAAGAAAATGCATCAAGATTTACTTTTCTTAGTGAATATCTCTGAATATCTCAGTGAATTCTGAAACATATTTCCTCTTAAATCTTGTTTACTCAACCATATTTATTTCAAAGACTTTTTTTGTTTATTTTTTCCTTAAGAAAAAATTTTAAACTTCATCTTAATATTAAAAAAATGTTTCGAAAATGTCTAAAACCCATATTGATCTTCGAATGATATTTTTCGTTTCAATATGCTCTGTAAAACTGTAAAACTTCGAGATAAAAGAAAAAAAGGAAAAAAATATCCCGAAATTTAGTACCTTAAATAAAACAAATTTTTTAATAAAATAAGCAAATTCTAATATTTTAGAACAATATTTCTTAAAACTTGAGCAAAATATTTCATTGCTCATGTCACTCAGTTGCAAAATAAGCAATGAGAAATATGAATATTATTCCAGGCTACTATCTTCATCTATAGAATATTCTAATTAAGTATCAATTAGTGTATTCTCGAAACATGATCTCATTTCGAATAATGATTAACTTTAAGAATGCACTTTAATTCCAATAATTGATTCTACATTCTACGCTTGCAAATTAAGACAGAGTCCATTTCAAAAATTATATGCTAAAAAAATATTGTTACGAATCTGTAAAGCTGCTTCCCAGCAGCTTTACAGATAGTTAATTCCATCGTAGGAAAGACTGTTTTATGATCAGCTCCATTGAATGCTGATCGGATGCAGGATCCATGACGTCGGTCTTGGCGACGAAGTTGGCGACAAAATGCTTCATACTGGAATCCTTAGGAATTTTGGCAATAGGGTCACTAGAACGCGAGTTATGCTTGATTGCTCGAGAGCTCCTGAAGCTATAAAAGGCCAACAATCCAAGTCGAAGTGAATCTGTTAAATCATTATAGCGAGTTATTATAGTTAGTCAGCGACGAATTAATTGAATCAGTACAGCGATGTGCAAGCGTTAAGTGGAGCTCAAGCGATTAGTGGCTTGAGAATTGAGTCGTGCAGCGGGTCTTGGAGACAAATATTGAAGCAGCATCGAGTCATGTGTGGAGTAGTCTGTTGTACAGTTGTGAGCCTGGTTGAATGCAGCTAAAAAGTGCAGGCGTTTGGATAGATCTAAGTGAATAGCTAGATAGATTCCTTCCTCCTTTGGAGTTCTGTCTGGCCACTTTGTGTGTTGTTATGATTGTTTATTACTGATTACTACTTCAGGGCTGCGGTGCGTTCTAAGTGCCACTGCGTATTGTTTGTATATGTTTTGGCTGTGTTTTGTAGTCTGTATGTTCGTGTCTTAGTGATAATAAATGCCTTTATTTATTATTGAGGCCTGCTAACTGCGCGTCTCCCTACTCCTATTAAAGACAACCCATCGATTTTAACACAATAATTTCCGTAAAAATATACCTTTCTTATATAGTATACTAATAGTCTAAGTGAAAAACATGAAAAGCCCAAATGGAGTAAAAATATTGTTGAATGAATTCAAGAATTTCATTCTATGTAAATGTTAACTTTATATCACATCTTTTATTACAAACTCTTTTCATGTTAAAATTCTTGAGCAAAAGATATTTCAAGGACGGAAACGAATGCACGAATAAATTCTTAAAATGAATGTTTTATTTCATTAAAAAATAATAACTTTTTTTCTTGCATTTCCTGCTAATCATATTTAACAGAGTTGAAACTATTGCTTAAATACATGTGAAAATTCATTTGAATTTATATAACTTCTTTTATAAACTAGGATAAAATTATGCAAGTTTTGTCTCTGGATTCTCTTTCTTTTCCATAATAAAACAAAATGAATATTAATGTTCAAGCTGTTTTAGCTCGCATGCCGTAAAATGTTATGATCCATGTATCATTTTTTAAAATAATTTGAAATTTTAACAGCTAGTTTGTTTTGAAAACTTAAATTCTTTCTTTGTTTTTCATTATAATTTAAATGATAACATTCATAATAAAAAAAATATTAATTCTTTGAAATGGCACTCTTTCAACGAAAAATAAATTATCACAGGTTGCTTTTTCTTTAAATAATGCTTAAAAAAATTAAAACATATAATTTATTTTAGAATAAAATTGCCGCCAAATCATGTGTTTAAATATTTTACTGCGTTTTAATTTCATATTATGAAATAGATTATCTAGATTGTATGTTTAGATTTTTTTCACTTTGGCTGATTGTTTCAAAATTCGATATGGATGATCAATTCTAGTTTCAAAGCTCCATATAGGTTTCAGTTGACCAGTTAAATAAATGGTCAGTTAAATAAATTACCTTGACTGATTTAGTCTGTAGTTAGAAAGGTATATTGAGATTTGTTGAAAATATTACATTCTTAAATTCCTCCATATAGACTAGTTCATTTTGTGTTGTCATGTTCATATAAATATGTATTGACAGATAATTCACAAATTTTATATATTTACAATATCAGTGAATAAGCTTTATCCACTTACTTTGTTACGTTTTTGATTTATTATGACGAGCAGATAGACACTTTGACGAATTTTCTTAAACATTATTTAGTGTCTATAAATTTTATTTCGTCTTATAAACTTTATTCTTGTATAGAATACCGCATACGAAATGTGACGCAGCTATTTATTTCGTTGCCATTTTCATTTATAATTAATTCCAAAGAATCTTTTTCTCAAACAGGCGATGCTCTAAACGTGGGAATTCAGTTCGGTTTTACTATAATGAAAATACTATCCTCTGGTATATTTAATACAAAATTCTGGCATAATGGTCTTCTCAAAACGTTCTCGTAACCTCTCGAAAAAAGATGTTATTCTAGAGAACGCTTTGCATTGGTTAATCATAATTACAAAATATTAACCTTTGTCATAAATTTAGCATTTTTACAAAATCTATCATTTGATCTTTAGCGAATTTTTTGGTGATTAACCCTTTGCATGCGAATAATAATAACCGAAAATGGAATTAATTTTAAATGCGTTTTTCTCAACCGATTAAAACGTGAATTTGTAATTACAAAATCATATATCAAACGTCATATATTTTAATCAATGTGTTTCTGAGTTATCACGTGTACATATTT
Source organism: Argiope aurantia (assembly GCA_026543865.1). NCBI lineage: Eukaryota > Metazoa > Arthropoda > Arachnida > Araneae > Araneidae > Argiope > Argiope aurantia. Next base: position 696,050 of record JAPMOR010039662.1, on the reverse strand, counting down.
CGGAGCCACCGGCATAGCCTTGTCAGTTCAGCGTTGGATTCGTATCCCTTGGGTTGTGAGTTCAAACCTAGTCGTCCGAAGACTCTCCGTGTACATGGTGGCTGGTGCATGCATGAAACTGTAGTGACCATGGAGTCCTCCAAGTCGAGAGAATATTATTGAGGTACTGAATCAGAGGTGATCATTCTCTGGTTCAGATCTGAATTAAGATCTGTGAATGAAATCTATGAATGAAGAAAAGTCAGTCACATGCGACGTAGCCCGTAACGCATGGGTAACTAAGACGTACTCTTGGCTCTAGATGGTGCTGCAGAAACAAGAGACGCTAAAACTTAGCTTAGAAACGCTTATTTCATAATCTGGCTTGTCTATGGCAAGGGCTATAAGCATTAACATATGATTCTGAAAATACAGACAGACGATTAAGTCCTTGTTGGATTTCGCACAAAATTTCATAGGTGTCTGAAATATAGACTTTAAATCTATGTACCGAATTGTATCTGTCTAACTGTCTCTGTCTTGTAATTATTGTGTTCATTTATATTCGAACAACTGGCCAGACAAACTTTTACCAAAGTGAACTTGCTCAAAAATTTGATAGAAATTTACAAATTTAGTGTAAAGATTAAAATCCAAAGTTCATTCGCTTAGCTTAAAACGTTTTTTGAGTTATCTTTGTCGGAAACAGGCATACATTTAAACTTTTCGCAAAAATGTGTTTTCCTAACTCAGGCGGGTCCTAAACATGAAGATTTGTCAAAATCTTGACTTACAATTTTAGTAAAATTGCAACACTTTCTCTATACTTCATATACGAGAAAGTAAAATTTTAAAGGATAAAACTGAAAATATAAGCAAAAAATAATTTTGTGAATAAATATAAGTTCTTTTAATGGAAAAGATTTTGTCATTTTGGACATTCTGAAAACTATTCGTCACCCAGTTATTATTACATGTTAACCTTTGGTAATTCGTATCTGTATCAATCCCGCTATTGCAAGGGTAGCATTTTTTTTCTGTATTTCATCTGGAGAATGTATTTAATATATTACCTATTTCCTCCATTAGAGAAATTCCAATCCATTCCTGAGAATTAATCTTTTCTCTACTTCTCGTAAGACGAAACTATTTGTCATCCTTTCTTTTACCAATCTTATAAATAACTTCTGCTCTTATCCTACTCTGATTTTTCTGCTTTAAGCTCATATATGTTAGATATTTACAGAATTCAGGTGTTTTAAGCCATCATTCACAGTCCCAAGTATTCCTTGTTTTTGCTATAAGGGGTGTTCAAATGAAAAGGTACGAAACGTCGTAACAACGCAACCGTTAACATATTTGCCCACGCTGATCTGTCGGGCGAATTCCAATTGGAGAGACAGTATAGCCTACAAAACTAACTTCAGGTTTTGTGAAATTGCATTTACTGAGGTTTAAGGTGAATTGAAATAGCTGAAGTCTCTCAAAAACTGTTCTTAGATTATGCAAATGTTCTTCTCTAGTGCGGTATGCAATTAAAATCCCATCTAGATGGACGAAACCGAATTCTAGATCACGTAGAACTGTGTAAATAAATCGTTGAAATGTTTGAGCAACATTACGAAGTTCAAGAAAGGAAATTCGAAAAGACATAGAGGCTGTGTTTTTTTTTCTATGTCTGCAGGTTCCATGGGAATTTCATGGTATTCCCGGCGGAGATCTATTGTGGAATAAATAGTACAGCCTTCTAATTGATGCGTAAAATCATGCAGGTGGGGTATGGGATATCGATCTGGTAATGTAGCAGAATTTAAAGAACGTAATGGGCTAGACAAACCATGTGTAATGGGTTAGACCAACAGCCGCTGGATGGAAGTCATATGCCCTGTTCTAGCACGTTGGCGAATTCCGCTTTGGCTATTTCTAATTTATCTGGAGCGAACTTTGGATGCTATAGGTGGACCTTTTGTAATAATAGAATGGGTGATATTATAACCGACATTAACTTTATTCTTGAGTGTATTTTCAGAAGATACGCTTTTGACTTCTCCTGGCAGAGAATGCATATCTGGATCAAGACTATTAATATTGAAGGATGTTAAAAATGAAGATGGACCTTTAATTAATTTAGTTGGAGCTTATAATGATGTTAATGGATCAATCAAGTGCTTTCGCTTAATATCGACCAGCAGTCCGTGGGTTTTAAGAAACTCCGCGCCAATTATTGGCTTCGAGACATCCGCTATGATGAAATTCCACTTGAAACATCTTCTCAAGCCTAAATCTAAACTAATAAGTTGCTTGCCATAAGTTTTAATTGAACTTGAATTAGCGGCATAAAGTTTAAAATCAGATGGAGACAGTTTTGTTGTCGGAATAAAGGACACGTCAGCCCTTGTATCGATAAGATAATGTTTTCTGCTAGATTTGTCAAAAAGAAAGAGACGGCAATTTATTTGGCCTCCTCAATCGACCGTCCCCTTAGTTTCCCGGAATATTTTCAGATGTCTCGAACTCGCAAGGTTTATTACAGTTATGACTATTCTTACTGAATTTATGATGATACCAACATAATCTGTAACGAGAAGAATTCGACCTTGAATTGCTACGATTGCGAAAATTCCCAGATTTTTTTTTTTTTTTTAGGCCTACCTCTCGCTATGAAACTGTAAAATTTTCAGTAAATTCTGCGATGCTAGTTTCCAAAGAATTAATTTTTTCATCCTTAATATTTTTTGGCTCGGAGGTTCTATTAACAGAACATATTTCTGTTGAACTGTAAATATTGATAATCTTATCATCCATTTCTGCAATTTTATCTAATGAATCAGTGCTTATAGATAATATGGCTTGAACTTGCTGTGATAAACGCTGTAGCCAAAGAGATTTTAGCACTTATTCGGGGATGGAATTTTCGGCTAAACCTTTCATTTGTCGTCATAAATTGGATGGAGGTTTATCATCAAGAGTAAGATCAGTAGGTATTTTTTTAGCCTGGATTCCTCTGTATCGGTTAATCTATTAAGCAATGCATTTTTTCAAAGTGTCGTATTTACCATCCGTTGGTGTATTTGTTAAAATATCTACGACAAATCTAACACATTTTTGTCTAATACAGCTATGGTGATGTTATATTTGGGTAAATCTAGAGTGATATTACAGTTCGAAAACTGTGCCTCAAGTTGCAAAAAACATAATTTCGGTTTATTTCGCCAAACACTAGTGGTTTTACAGCCACATTGTTTATTTCTGTATTGTTATTATTTTGCATAGTTAAACTTAGATTATCGTTTGATATCATGTTTGATAAAAAAAAAATATTAATCAATCAATAGTATTTAAACTGATATGCCCATACCATAGTTGATCGAAATAAAATATTTCAAAATGAAGAAAAGATCACGTCCAAGTTTACCAATATATGATGACTAAAGCGAAACTAAAGAAGTCGTGCTGCCATACATTAGGCCTGTTCTTGTTAAAACATTTTTTATTGAACTTAGAAGTTGTATAAAACCTCAACTCTGCTTTGTTGATTGACTTGTGTTCAAAAGATTCAATTTACGCATTAGCGTTACTTTCATTTATCCTCGATCGTTATATTTAAATTTTTTGAAAGAAAATATTAAATGTTTATGTCGTCATACTTTAGATTGAATTATTTTAAGTTGCGCGTGAATTTATTTTTGCTTCTTTTTTGCACCACACCTCAAAGGAAAATTTGAATCTTATACTGAAACGTACTATATATGCTTCTTCAAGAATTATAGATGATCTCTCAGTTTGTAGTATGTTTATTACAAAAAACGCGGAGTAAATCGTCTCCTATGAATTAAAATATAGAAATAAACGTGTGTTTGGGGGATATATCGAAAGAAATTGACAGTACAGAATCCAGCGCCTTTATATGTTTACTAGATACATTCAAGGAAACCCTCATGTACTGCAGCTAAAAGAAGGATTTGCCGCCATTTTTCAAAAAAATTTAACACTAACTGGGAAGGTTAAAAGTCAGGACTTAACTTGGGATGTGAAAAGGCAGGACTTCACTGGGGAGGTGGTGTCTGGGGTCGCATTTTCTTTACACTCTAATTAAATTAATTACTTTAAATTTTTTAATTAAAGTATTGTATGAAAATCAGCCAATATGTTCTGCAGATATTTTTCTTGATACGTGAATATGTTTTAAAAATTTTTCAAATTATTTTGTCATTGAAAAAAGTAATTACGTTTGAATATGCATTTTCTTCTCAAATTACAGCAAATAATATCTTTCGTCAAAAATCTTCTGTACAATTATCCTCATCACTAAAATCACTTTCTGCTTCATTCACTAATGCCGGAAAAAATACCGGAATAAAAGCCATGTTAAAGTTTAAATGAAGAATTCCACAGAACAAGTGGTGCTTTTAAATGGCAATAGATATTTCGCAACGAATGTTGCTTACAGTGAGGTTTTCAATTCAAAGGATTAAGGCTTTTTATTGTTTATTCATAATATATTTACAAACAAAGTAGTATTACGGATAATATTCGTTTATATTTCTGAAATATGTTTTTCTCGACTGTAATTGCAAATAGGAACTTAAAATGCACACTCAAATAAAAAAATTATTTTTTATTTCTAAATTTCAATATCCAATCCATTATTTCCTTTATATGACAAAACAACTTTATGTTTAAATAACAATCTTTAATTAATTAGTATCTGAATTTTTCGATAAATTAATTCAACTAATGAGTTAATTAATATAATTTTATTTAATAAATTAATATAATTCATAAAGAATAACTGCATTATGCATTTTTAAAATGCACAATCTATGATTGCACGCGAAACCGGAAAATAAATATTTATGAGTTAGATTTCGAGGGAATAAGCGGAACTATCATGAAGAAATTTCTCTGTATTTTTAGAATTTTCAATTAATGATATTAGTAAATTATCATCAATAAGTTTTTCAAGGTCAAGATCTACATCATAGACAACAATTCTTAAAAGAAATCAATCAATTAGCTTTTCATTGGATTCTCTTATTTTAGAAACATATGGTTTTCTATAGAAGGTATTTATTATTTTAATTTATAAACTAATAGAAAATGTTGTATAGGACTCAAAATTTAATACAGCAAGTTTTGGTAATGGAGTAGTTTTAAATTGAGGTGTCATACATTATTCAGTGGAATGCAGAATAATACTATATGATATCATGGAATATTTTGAAATATCACGAATTCATGATTTATGTATTACCGTTGAGACAAGATCTCAATTTCCGGACTGAAATACTCCAGGCTCGACTCTATAGCCCAAAACAGTGTCTGGCTTCTCTCAGAAAATTGGTATTTCTTTGGAATCATAGACAACAATTAAAGTAAAGGTCCAGGCTCGACTCTATAGCCCAAAACAGTGTCTGGCTTCTCTCAGAAAATTGGTATTTCTTTGGAATCAGATGAAATGAGCACTTAAATGTGATGTGAAAATATGGAGGAGGAATATCTACTCAAGTCGAATCCTTATTATCTTCAATTAGTCAAATTTGCGATGTTCATTCTAATATAATTCCCAAGCAATTGCAAAAGTGAACATAAATCTAATTACCGATCTGAAAATAGGAGGATCATGTACTTGAAACTAGACAGGTTTTCTATGTGTGATTTTAGGATCCAGTGAAATTTATTTCTTTGCATTATTTTGTTATACAAATAGAGAAGAATTTCGACCGTGTTTAATATCAGATAGTATACTCGTTCAATATCATGTAGCATATTCAAGAACGTTAGCTCATATTCATTGAATTACAGTGAAAATTCAATCACGGTAGTCCATTAAATATGGAATATGCTAGCTGATATTGAACAAGGATAATCGGTACTCCATCGTGAATTAAATTTAAGCAATGCACTATCCTACTGTGACTTCAAAAGGAACATTTCATTCCAAAAAAATCAAATGCATTGAAAAATTATCTTTTTGTAACTACTGTAGGTGATTTTAATATAACAATCAATTAAAATCTCTTATATCATAAATTTTCATATAGGCAAAAATAAAGACTTTTATAAGAAAAAGTTTAATGTCTACTCCAGTTTTCTGCTTTTTATTTATGGAAAGAATATGGAACTAAACTATAATACTGAATATCTATTCATATCAAGCAAAATTATTGGCAAAATATTAAAAAAAAATACACTTGATATTGACATTTATTTAATATGTTTGTACCTTTATATCTAGTATTGAAAAAGCAAATCATTCTTGTTCAGTAACAAATAGCATATTCAATGAAATACCTTGATAGTTCATTCACAGTAATTCAATGAATATACACTACTGTTTCTAAATATGCTTCTTGGTATTGAACAGGAATACTTTTCTTGTTCAATACCAGGTAAAAAGTAATAGTTCACCTTAAAGTGACACGTCATTCACGGTTTCTTTTTGTCGGGTGACTATTTTAAGCCAAATTTTTGAGCAGTAGCTTCTGAGGGTAAAGCCCCTGAGCACCCAAGGGCAGAGGTCTGACTTCGAGCTCAAATGAAGATAGCACACACACACACACAAAACCTCTATTTACAGGGGGACTCGTTCACGCACCTCACAGAGGGAACACAAGGAAGAGAACAACCACTCCCGAACCAGGACTCAACCCCGGGAAGCCCGGATCACGCGCTACCCCTAGGCCAGGACGCCGGCTTCTGTTACGGTTATTTGTTGAATATGGACTACTACTGGTATTGAACAAGAATAATTTTCTTGTTTAATGCCAGGGAAAACTGATAGATCATTCACAGTAATTGGTATTTAAGAATTAACATTGCATCTGCTACTCAAATAAATGTGCAATTGTTCAATGGAATAACTTTCTTGTTAAACACTTTAAAATTAAATGTTTCAAAATCTGTTCATTTTCGATACTCGATTGTAAGAATAAAATTGGATTAAATTTTAAGAACTTTTCTTGGAAATAGATAACGGAATTAAACAAACAAACAGGTTTCATACTCTTAAAGGGCTATTTAAATCAGATAAATAGCTATCTAGTCTCCTATGAATTGGAAATTCAAAAGGGAATACGAAGCCTACTTTAAAATACTAAATATTTATTATATTTCATCTCTTTATATTACCTGAGCCATTAAAAGATTTTAATCATCGGATTCATTTTACTTCAAGTAATTCTAGATTTGAATTGGACAGAAATGCCGAATATTAGTAGGATTTATTCCTCAATAAAGGCTGGTGGTATTAATTGTTAAAACTAAACTGAAGGCCATTGAATAGAATGCTAGCTACTTATTGCATTAGCATATATAT
>JAPMOR010039662.1:677203-688653 GCA_026543865.1 Argiope aurantia | reverse complement strand
AAATATAGTTTTGACTGTTTCGCTATTACAGTTATATTCCAAGAAATGCAAATTCTATAGCTAATTGCTAAAACTTAAATATTACAATCAATGAAAACCAATTTGATATTGTGATATGTTATTGTTATTTTAATGTGATTAATCTGTTATTATTAACAGCTAAAGTAATTAATCAGTTTATTATTGATAATTAACGATTCTGATCCCTGATTACCGATTATTTATAGTAATAGTAGCACCAAACATCAGTTTGGATCAACCATTTGGAAATCACGCAATTTATAATGCTGTATACATCCGTATCATTATATTTATAATGTACTACAAAGTAGAATCCAAACTGGACGACAATTCTCGAACTGAAATTTTTCTTATCACGTTATAATAATACCACAAATATCAAATTTATTGTTAACTATCGGGTAACTCGACATTGTTCTGGGTACAAATTTTTTGATATACTCTTAAATTTTCCCATTAATTCAAAATTCTCAGCAGACATTGTGAAAACCATTTTCCAACAAAATGCTTATTTCCTTTAAATTGCTTCTTATTAATTAACAATTTCCGGATTTAGCATCTTTATTTACATACAACGGTAGTAATTGAAGAAAATTAATAAAAATTATATATTTTTTGAAATCGAATCAAATTACAAGATGTACTTCCTTGAAAATGAATCCAAACCGCTTATTAAAAGAATACAAAAAAATATTTTCATTCCTACCGATATCTGAGCCAATTTCAAAACATAAGGGGAAAGATAGAAATGTTATTATTCCCATTTAAATATTCATTAACATTATGAATAATATTGCTACGCATTTTAAATGCATTGTATATCTAATGAATTAAACAACTCGCAAATAAAAAAAATGAAAAGCTGTATTACAATATTGTGTATAATGTTAGAAAATCGCAGAATCATATTACAGTAACTTGTATAATGTACTATTTTATAGTAATTAGAATAATATTGGGAAATCCCGAAGCTATATTGCGGTCATTTGAGGATTAGAAATAGTAAACACTAAATCACAAAAACGAAAACGCCGAGAAATTGCAAAAAAATTGTCAACATAATTCATAAATAGATTGACATTAACAATTTCCTAATATGGTGTTTTGAAATACTTGGTATCGGGTACTTTTCACATTTTCCAGATTATAAAGCAATGCTCACTTGTTACTTTAATGTTAAAAAATTTTCTGAAAATTGTTGGCATTCCGACGTTATCAACTTTTAGCACTGATATAAAGGCAACTAAGTAATATTCAAGATAACAGAAACTACAAGCGCAGTTATATACAAAAAAACGACTTAAAAGAAAGGCAGTAAAGAAATCATAAATTGATTTCATTAAAAATATTTAAATAAATAAAGTAACATTAATCAATAATATTGTTGTATAAGGTACTGAAGACTGGATTGCAAATTTTTTACTCGAAAATGCAATTTGTTCGCCGAATTCATAATGCTGAATTTAATAGAAAATAAAATTACTTATAAACAAAAAAAAACTCTATCCTGGACTTACAAAGTCACTTTTATTTTCATCCTATGTAGAAACAAAATTCCCAGGGAAAAAGAAATGAAATTATGCATTCACTCTCTTCATATAAATAAATGGATTTGCATCTTGCCTGTGGCAACATTTGAAAACATATTTTAAGTAGACATACGATATCACTTTTCTAATGATGCATATTTATGTTATGGATACGTTTCTACTCGTTAATTTAAATTTCGATAGATATAATGTAATTCAAGTAAACTTTTGTTTCCGAAAGATAAATTAATTCTCTACGAATTCTTCTCACTGAGTGTTTGGGAAGAGGGAGAATTAAGAAATATTCAGATACAGACTGAACGTACAATGCTTATTTAGTAAATAAGCGTTATTGTAGGTGTAAAAGGGTAAACAGATTCATATAGAATACTCAATAAATGCTATTATATCAGATGAAATTTATAGATAATTCTTATATGATAATCTATTTGTATTTTGTTTTCACAAGATAAAATAAGTATTTTGAATTTGAATTTTATAATTTTTTCAACTATGATTTAGCGTTTTAAAAGGAATGAATTGTAATTGTTTGAAAGAATTGTAATGTTTGTTGAGCCGTAATTATTTGAGTGTTCTTTATTTAATCGAAATTTGTCAAGGAATTTCTTCAATAGTGATTTTAATTTAGATTAGGGGTGCAATTTATGTTGCCAGATTTGTTAGAAAAGTTCATATTATGTATCATAGTCCAAAAAGTTTTAAAAATACAGTAATGTTTTCATAAAATAAATTTTTATTCAAAACTACTGCTAAAAAAGTGAAAAAATAAATATTTAGAGATAGCAACTATACTAACAACAAAGATGAGAGAGTGAGTGTATGAGTATGTGTGTGTGCGCGGGCGCGTGCGTACATGTGTGTTGGCGCTCTGTAGGACAGATCGTTTGACTTACAGCTACTAACTTTTGCACATATTTACCTTGAATGGTGTAAATATGTACCTCGGAACCATTATTTTAGAGTTTAAATTAACTAAATTAAGTTCAATTTCGGGCCGACGTCCTGGCATAGGGGTAGCGCGTTTTCGCGATGATCTGGGAGCCCTGGGTTCGAGTCCCGGTTGGGGCATGGTTGTTCTTCATCTGTTCTATCTGTGATATGTGTGAATATGCCCCCTTATAAAAAGAGGTTTTGCAAGCGAATGTGATGCGAGAGTAGATAAGACGTACTCTTGGCCCGTGTTGGCGCTACTAAAACGAGACGCTCCCTCAGCTTAAAATCGCTGACTTTGTCAGCGTCCTTGTCCATTGCAAGTGCCATTATAAGCAACAACAACTTCTATTTTGGCGTTTTCATGCGATAACATCGACAAATAATATTGCACAAAACTAAATCTTACATCATTTTAAAATATAAAAACTTTTTTTAATGATATCAATTTGACAGCCGTACAAATTTTTCCAGATTTTTAGCAACTTTTAAAAAATGTTTGGGTTTTTTTCTGTAATAATTGCTTGAAATTATGCCGCTGTTCAACTGTTTTCATTGTTTCATCAGCCCTCTACTCACGTGATTTTCTTCTATTGTTGAAAGGTAAAGAAGAATTATTCTGTTTAATTTCTGTGTTCTTTACAAAACAAATAAAAAAATGTGTGTGTGCGCACGCGCGTATGCTACCAAATTCTGCACATGCATACCTTGGAAAATGGGAATGCACTCTTCCGACTTTTAAATTTTAATTAGAATTAAATTTTATTAGAATTTAAATTAATTAAAATAATTCATACAAATAAAGCACAATTAATACTTAATATATTAATCAAATTATATTATTATAACAAGTCGTATGCTTATTGAAGTGTGTTCATATGGAGTAATAAAATCATTTTAACTTGCAGGCTTTCATCTTCCACGTCGAAGGCCATCCAGTCCAAACAGATTTCGAGCAGTGCGTGAGTTTTCATTCCTTTAAAAACGAGCTCGAGAAGATCTCTTACAACCTCTTTTGCCTGTTCGTGTTCTACTGCGGGCCACTGTCCGTCATCGTGTACTGCTACTGCAGGGTGCTGTGGGTGATATGGAAGAGGTCCAAGCTGGCTAAAGGTGAGATTCTTCTTTAAAGTGCATATCGAAATCATAGGACCATCCACATTTTTCAAAGGACTGAATCCGTGATTTATTGCATGCTGGCAGATATCAATCTATTATTAAATAAATAACCTCTATACACATGTAGGGAGGTTACTACTTTGTCTTGCCAGTCAATCTATAATCGGCATTTTGTAATTTTTCTAAATCCATTATTCGAGATTTTCAAAACTGTAATGCTTATTCCCCAAATGTAATGCCATACTAACTTATTGATTTAGCTTAGTGCAACTATATTAACCCTTTCTAAGACCATGGGAAGTATGCTTCCCATCAAATTCATCAATGATTATTATGTGATAAATTATGAAGGCTGGCATGAGTTTTGACAATTTTTCAATCAGACAGAAACTCAGATGCTTCAGTTCCTTATTTCGCATAAAAAGGTGTGTCTTCATTTGTTATTTAATTATTAATTTACCAAATTAATTAATAAGTCAAATTAAATTTATTTCACAAGATAACTAAATAGCTTTTCTTAAGCTAATCTCAATCTTAAAAAATGCTTTAATACGTCATGACTTGAAAAAAAGGCCTTTTAAAAGTGTTAATGTCCTGTTTGATGCAACACAAAAGCTTTTGAGTGGAAATCGTGATTTTAACCAAGTTCAGATAACAAATACATACCTAAGTATGTATTTGTTATCTCTCCACTCTCCAAATCCCCACTCTCCAAACTTCCGCACCATATCAATAGGAGGATTTTTGGGTTAGGACGCCAGAATTAACATGCGCCAGGCCTAGATAACCCAAAAAATATTCAGTGAAATAAGTTTTTAACTTATAGACGAGCCTATTCGAAGTCAATACTATGAGACCACTGTAATTTTCTAAAAATCTATCGAAACGAACAAAATCATACATTTAATCTTATTCATCAATCTTGAACTCTTTCCATTTACCTCTGTGACACTCACAGAATTTTCTTTATTTAAATTTCATAAATAACTTAATAAACAGAAAAAATGTTCGACTGTTACTTAATTAAGACAAGAAAATATAAATTGTAACATTAGAAAAATATTCACATTTCACTTTATCAATAAGGGGAAACACGTATACAACCAAATATAGCATATTCGATTTCAGACATGGGGCTAAATGTCATAGTTCATTAATTAGTTATTTTGATAGGTTAATACACGAAAAACCAAAGGCAGTGAGTCACAAGTGGTTAAGGATCAAAAGATTTGATTATTGGAAACCGATAACTCAGTTTCAGATAACGAGTTGACCAATGAGAAGAATGAAGTTTCTTATTCTGATCGAATCATAAAATGAAGATACGTGAATGTTAGGATGGATGTTACGGAGTGAATTTTCTCAGCTGACATTTCGTTAGGCAAAAAATTTCAAAGGAACTTATTTCTAAAAAATCCCAAAAGTGATGTGCAATTATTTATTGTTATCACATCTTAAAATTTGCAACAAATAATAAATTTCTAAGCTTTCTACCTTATTTTGAAAAGAATAAATGCACTTCCGCCAAAATTTATTAACTTGAAGGGAACTAGTTAAATGAATAAAGAAACAAAACATTTATTCATAACATTATATAAGAATTTTGAGCATCGAAAATTTCTACAAGTTGCGCATGCTTTAGTTCTTTTATTTGTATTTTTTTATACTTTTCTTCGATACTAGATTGTGAGCATTTATTTTTTTTTTAATTTGCCTTTGAAAATAAATCATTTTTTTAATTGTATTCCAGACAAAATTATTATGTATCCAAAACTAGAAATGTGTGGTTCTAAAATATTAATTATAATTCATCCGACTACGCTTATATAAACAAAGTATTATGTCATAATGTTTGAAAGATTTCTTAGCTGTCTGAGCTTATTACTTTTATCCTTTGAACAATAGCTACTGACGTAAAATTTAGCGAGCAGAAAGCGCAAATACAAGGAGATCTTTAGTGGAGTTGTGTTTCAAGCTTACAGAAATCCGTGTCTTAAGCCATTAAGTCACGAGTATTCTTTATAAATTTATCAACCTGTCGAAGTTACACATGCACATTTGCATCTTTCAACGATTTTCTTTATTACTTTTTCGTATAAGTATTACAGAGAAAATATTGTAATCGTCAAAAAATCTGAATTCAAGATTTTGACGGATCTCCATATTTTAGACCTCTGAGTTCGAAAAAATATTTTTCTCGAAAATTTCGTTCCGTCTGTCTATCTGTTTGTGATAAGGGTAACTCAAAAATGCTTTAAGTTAGAGTGGTGAAATTCAGTGCATGGTCCTTACATCAAATCTGTAAATTTCTATTAAAATTTGAGCAAATCCTCTAAGAGAAAGTTTGTCTGTCCGGCTATTCAAATATAAATGAATATGGTAATTATAAAACGAAGAGAGCTATATGGATAAAAATTTGGTACACAGATTTAGCAACTATACAGCAAACAAGTAACCTTTGAACCAAATCCAGCAAGGGGTCGACCGTCTGTCGGTCTGTATTTTCAGAAACACGTAAATGCGATAACTCAAAAACAGAATGATTTAAATATATCGAATCTGGAATGGCATTTTGGACGTACAAATGTAGTTTTATAAACAATTTTAATTTCAATAAGTTGACGAAAACGCATTCGATTTTCAGATACTTTTAACCGCATGCCAGGAAATAATCGCCAGAAAAATCGCCAAAGATGACAAGATAGATCCAATAAAAATGCTAAATTCATGCCTAAGGTTAATATTTCGTAGTTATTGTGCGCTAATTCCATGGAAGGCGTTTTCTGAGATAACACTTTTATTACAGAGTGCGCGAGAATGTTTTGGGGAAACCACTCCGGCTGGTTATATCAGGAGTTTAAAACATGTCCTTTCTTTAACAATAATTAACATTTAGTTATTCTGATATTTTTCGGTGTATTTTGCAAAATGAAACAATAATTTTCCAAATTTGGATTCAAATGATAAATTTAATTATTTGAAATCTTTACATTTCAGATTCAATCGAAGACAATCGATCGGAAACTTCAAGCCACTGCATCTTTCGTCTGTCGGACACCCGACATCTGGAGAAGACTCGATCTCGGACACTTAAGATGACATTCTTAATAGTCATCTCTTTCTTCTGCTGCTGGACACCCTACGTGATAATTGACCTGTGGTATCTCTTCGATTCCGAGTCAGCAGAGAAACTGGACACCAGAATTCAGTCCTCCATGTTCATGTTTGCTGTCTTCAATTCTTGCATCAACCCTCTCGTGTACGGCACCTACATCTTCAACTTCAAAGACTCGCTGAAGAACTTGCTTCGCTGCCGGTTGAGATCTGGACATCCAAACTCACAAATTCCGAGACGAGTCACTTTTGAAGACAGATTGGGCAGAGGAACTGATGAATACCGGTCATCGCAGCCCGGAGATGTGATTTTAGAGTTGAGAGAAGCTACCCCAGTCCGACGGCCGCTGAGTCGCAGGAATCTCACGAATGTCCATCGGACAGAAGAAAATTTGGTTCTGAACTCATGTGATAATTCTCAATGTGATTATTGCCGTTCGAATATATATACTATTTAAAATTTATTTACTTCTACGAGCTTTTATTATCCGCATCAGGAACAAATAAGGTAAAATATGGATTAAATAAAGACTATAGGATTCTTTTTTGATTTTTAAATGAATATATATGAAGATATATTTAGGCCTTTTATTTTGATAAAATATTTATGACTAAAACTACAAAAATTAACATATCAGGTATTTCATCTTCATGACGCGTTTAATCTATTTAAGAGCTTTCTTAAAGTACAATTTGACATTAGTTTATATAAGTCAAATATACATAATATTTTAGTTTAGAAATTTTATGAATTAAATTTTAGTGTGAAAGAAGTTACATTATTTAAAATCGCTCTTATATTCTGAATTATATTTCAAATAATAACTTCCCAAAATTTCTAAAGAAAAAAAAACTTGGAATTTATTAATTTTACTTTTATACAGATTCTTACTTTTGATGGATGAAAATAAATATTGGAACGATACAATATGTTATAGTGTTATGTTCCAAATATTATATATATTCTAGACATTACGCCATTTGTTACTTTAATGGCATTCTTTCAGTGAATTCCATGGTGCTTTTTATCATATATTCAAAGCAACGGCTGCTGCATTAAATTCTGCGGCAGGCAAGAAGGATAAAATATTATTATGATACGATATTTCGGATTAAAGATCCGAATTCCAATCACATTCAAGATCATTTCTGTTTCGAATTTCTTCCTTATCCTTCAGGATCTTTTAGGGTAACAATAAACATAATCTCGTAATGCTGATAATAAGATACTTGGAGATGCTTGGCCAATATATATTATAAAGTTAGTCAGCTATGAAAATCCAATAGATTCATAACCAAACTCACTTAATTTTCGAATAAGTAAGTTAAAAATTCTAATAAACACAAATTTTGATAAAGATTTAATTTTTTATGCTCACATTTGATCCGAAATGCAAAACAGCATTTCGGTTTATTTATTACCATGTGAGAACATGATGTTGTTTTGGTCTGAGCGTTTTGAAGCCACAAAATGCACAGCAAAAATCTGGCGATTTATCGCTTCTGAGTCATCAATTTTTCCTTTCTGGGGTTATTAGAAAGTAATAAGGCTTAAGTAATAAATAAAAAGTACTTAAGTAATAATAAAAGTACTTATCGCTACCGAAAAGTTACAACTTGGCGCTAATGTACATCATGTACCCGATTCTCTTGTCTGCCCAATATATATATATATATGCCAACTAGAATGTATCAAAGAATATACTAGATAGAACCGAAATGATTTGAAGTGATAGTTATATTTTAAATGTCCATTATAAGTACAGTTCATATATTAACATACACCATTGTTAAAATCATGATTAACTTTTAGCGTATGTGGGTGATTAAATTCTGAAAACTATAAGAACTGCATTCTAGCTTAATTATGATGAAATGGTGCCGAAACACTATTGAGAACATTATCATCTAAATTTGCATCAAAAGTGTTCCTATTAAATCTTTAGTGTCTTGTTAGCTTTAAAAATTATTCAAGATTATTGAAAAATGTTCAAGTATAAAGGTTGTCTTTTTCAAATTCAGCATTAAGTTTTACTGCATGCATGTTATACATGGTTATAACTGTTGTTACGCTTCAAAACGTTAGCATTTTTAGTCAGAAATTTTTAAATATTTTTAAGTAAAAAATGAAATTTTTACAAAAAAAAAATTAATTTCTTTTTTTATTAAATTTTGGTACAGTTAAAAACCAAATAGTTGGAAGAAGTCTCTGCTAATTAATACAAGAAAATATAATATTTTAATGAAAAATACCCATTAATGAAGAGTTTATTTTGAACTCATTCAATACTAAGCCGCCCAAAGCATCCGTTCAATCAAAGTACGGCAATCGCCCGAACATTCCTTTCTTTAAATGTGATTGATTGAACAATCAAAGATGCTTGTTAGAATTGTTCCATTTGAAAGATGGAAGAGACAAATCCACTTCCTTATGCAAATACCCCTTAACGCTCACTTGTATATCAATTCTTTTAACACTAAGAGCTGTAGGTTTTCAAGGTGTGGTTGCGGAGTTTTCTTATCTTAATAAAGGGAACTCGAGCTTTTCAATATTTAAAATCCCAGTGTCTTGAAGCTCTAACGAATCAAATAGTTAAAATATTTCGCCATGCCTCCAAGTACAATCTCAACTTCAAACAAATATAGCAGGTGAAGATGAGATTTAGATGTAGAAAACAAACAACCTAGAAATTCTCGGAACATTTAAGTTTCACAAAGAAATCATCCTTTAATGAGTAAAAGTATACCCCCCCCCCTTCCGAACGTTTTCGGACACTTCTTGAATGTCACGTGATTTGTGCTTAGCTTGAATATTTAGTGAATAGAATTAGAAAGGCATTTTTATTCCTTGCCCTTTTATTGACTGGATCTAAACTTGGATATAGATTTACATTTTTAATGTCAGAACCTCACATAAATTCCATTGAAAGTATGATTAAACGGAAATAATAATTTATCTTCCGTCATAAAATGGATCCAGTAAAAATGACTGATAAATAATAAGCTAGATACCTTTCAAACATGAGCTGAAAGATTTGAAGTGATATCTCCTGCTACTTCTGAATAGTAGAACTTTTACAATTGTACACAAAAAAGAATTACAAAACTTCTGCTACAGGTTTTTAAAACTTTTCAATATATATATTTTTAATTATTATCATGAATTTAAAAGTAATAATTCTAAAATGATTGAAGGCTGAAAAATAAAATTAAATATCATTAATTTATTCCAATTGCATGCATGAAGATAAGCTATGTTTTCGTATAAAAGTATTAAAATCACAGTTAAAAGAAACAATAAAAAAAAATCAGAGACCAAGTCCAATTAAGAAACTTAAGGCGTCTTTTTTAACATTTTTGCTATTGTTGTTGAAGATTGCACTGGCATTTTAACATTAAAATATAATGGATTTTTTTTAATTTTCCGCTTTAAAATTCTATGCAGTATTTTATATACGTGATGATATATTTTAATTTAATTTAATTTCCAAGATTTTATCTTAATTTAGCCCATATTAACTTCATTCTAAAATGGTCTCTTATTTTCTTATCCAATTCCTACTTTTTTTATTTAATTAATTCCACATGCTCTTTATAAAGTTGCTGAATTCAGCAGGTTCTCAGATTCTGAGCTAAGGGATACAAATCTTTACTATCTACAACATTCTTTTAAATATACCTAAATTTCCCTGTTCTAAGACTACACGTGTTAAAGAAATACCTATCAAAATCTCATTATAAAATCACTTCTATTCTTGTGTCGCAATGTAGACTGACGCGTCTTTCGATCGTCGTTCCGACCTTTTTCCTCCTATGGCCTGAAAACTGTAGAGGCGTTTCATTTGTATCATCTTACAATCTCAATGGATCCTATTGTTTTGAAAATTGCTTTTATAACAAGGTTACAAATCACATAAAAAAATTGTGTTAGAGAAGTCAGTTGCCGATTGAAATGGCAGAAGAAAATGTATTGTATTTAATTAGTCATTAAACATTTCAAAACGTTCGATATTCAATTTTTCGTATTAAATTCTAAATGCAAAATGTTTGTAAAATATCCAGTATATATCCAGTCAAAAAAGGGCAAGCTTAGTGAATTTTTATTTTTATAAGGAATGTAATAGAGCATTAAATAGATTTACATGGTGGTGAATTACTGTAGTATTCAAGTGTTGTAGGATAATGTGTTTAATAAGTCATGCGACCAAAATTTTCTCTAATGATATCACAAATGTTGAGTGTTTATTTAATCAATTTGTGTTATATGTATAAAAGTGCTGGGTATTATATGTATATCTTATATTGAGTATTATATGTATATCTTATATTGAGTATTATATAGCTATACGTTTTGTGTAAATGCTTCAAAGGGTTTGGAACGAGTTGATGTCTTGTCAGAAAAAGGGTTTAGCTGCCACTTTTCTTTTTTTGTAAAAAATATGCTACAACTTTTCATGATATTGAATCATCGTAGAATTCAAATGTTACCTAGATATTATTGCTACTTATTGCGATCAATGCAGTTTCTTAAAACATTTCAAATGTTAAGAAATGTAGGTATGTGTAAGTTATATACACATATCTTGAGAATTATGTGTATATAATGTCTAGTGTATTATAGATAGGCATATCATGTTAATTTAGTATATTATACATGTGTATTATATTTTATATGTATGTATATGTATTTATATATGTATATGTATGTATATGTAT
>JAPMOR010039662.1:649637-676760 GCA_026543865.1 Argiope aurantia | reverse complement strand
ATATATATACAGAGAAGTGAATTTAAATGAGAGATTCATTAGATATCAAAATCAAGATAATTAAACAAATACGATATGCACAATTAGATAAATCCAAGTGTACTTCAATAACGTTGTCGGGCCGTCTCCTCACACACGACTACCTGCCGCAAGAAAGTTCGACTTTGTGATGATTTGACATCTGATGTTATCCTAAGAAAGATGGACCCACAAATCTTGAGCAGACATCTACAAATCATATACAGAGTGGCATCTAGTCCAACATGTTCTATAAGGGACGAGTCGGGAGAGCACACCGGCCATGGAAGTCTGAACATGACGTAGGACGTTTTAAGCAATTCGACTTGTATGTAAACAAACATTAGCTTGCTGGAAAATTGTCCCTGAAAGATAAGTTAAGAAAGTTTCCAAGTGGGGTCTAAGAATGTAATCAACATAATTTTGACCCATTAAGGATCCATATATCCCGTTAGACAGGATTGGCTATCGTAGGCTATGGTCTCGCACCTGCTGTGCAGACAATGTGTCGCTCCACAATGTAGGCGGAATTGTACCGTTCACCGGGAAGTCTCTATAACCTTTAGTGGTTATCATCTGTCTCCAAAACGAGCCAGGATTCATCTATAACCACTATGTTCTGCGAATTTGTGACACTCCAAATCGCTCTTTCTTGGCATCATTATAGACGGAATTATCAATGGTTCAGTGTTAAAGGGAGTACATAAAAAACGAGCTTGAATTGTAGATTCGCTTCCGCAGGCCCTCTGGAAAAGATTTGTGGAATAGCTGACACTTTATATCTGATTGTATAGTGAAATGAGTCACTAGAATTCACGAGAACTTGCCTCGAAATACTTTAATCATCAAGCCTCGTCGTCTTCCTGGTCGCTCTAGTACTGTTACTCCGCACGTGGGTACTATCTCGTGTCGACTACTCGCGTCGCATACTCCGAATGATGGACCTTACCAACAACAGGGCGTGATGATCACCTGTTGTTTTTGTGCTGATGATGAGACTCCTCTCAAACAAGCTTAACTGGTAGAAATGTTTTCACACACGACTACCTGCCTGCTACTCGCTCACGACCTACTACTCACCCACTTAAGTCCTCATCAAGTAGGAATGTGATTATGTTTATAAGTCTGCCACTATCCGCCACTGATAGGTGTGTGCTCATGCCATCGACATCAAACTTGGATAATCTGCATGCCGTATCTAACAGTACTTATCTTAAAAGTTTCACGATTGTACTGTTCTTTATTTTTTTTGGTGCTATATTTTCAATCTGCAACTATGCCCTGGTTTATATAGGGTCCACTTCTTGCTTGCAGCGCCAATGCATTGTGTGTGGTCTTGCAATCGGCACCAAACTTGGGTCATTTGCATAGATACATACGATAAATGCATAATGCATAAATGTATGTTATTATTATATGTTATACATATCTTTTGTATTGTTTAATTTTTTACTATCATCAATCATGGAAATCAAAATGATTTCAAATAATGTCCCACCAATATAAATAAATTTTATATTGTAAGTAATGGCATTCACTAAACATTGTTAAAATGTTCATTGAAGCAAAATCATGTTCCTTTTTTAGAAACACCCTGTATATGTATGCATGTCCATATTATAATTATACCTCTAATGCTTTGTGTATAGGTGTATATATGTATATCCATATTTACAAAATCTAATTATATATGTCACAGGCTGTGAATAAATGTTGTATGTTTGAAATTGTTTATTCTTGTTGAAATGAAATGCCATTTGGAAATTTAATGAAATTTTTCTTGTTGTGAACAATGCTCTAAAACAATTTTTATTGTGTCATCTCACTACGAATCTTAACAATCAAATCATCAACCTATTTATAATTAAAATAAATTAACACAATATTTTCTAATCTCTAAAGGTGAGCAAAAAATTAATTTTATATAAAAGAGAAAAATAACTCACTTTTCCATTTAATCTACAGTTTATTTTCAAATTCCTAACTGGACAAATATATATGAAAATATAATCTTATTACCTTTCGTTTTGTGTTTATCTGAAATTTTTTATTATTAAATGCTTTTATTTAACATCGCGTGTTTCATGCTTGTAATTTTATGTTACCAACTGGTCCCTCCATTCTCAATAAAGTTCAAAATTCAAGATAAAAAAGTCATTTCATTTTCTTTTGTCCAAGTTTACAAACTACAAAGAACTTCTTTTTTACATTTTAAAGACAAAAATTCCCTGATTCCTATTATTCGTATATTAGGAAAAAGACAACGACGCCATCTCCTACCTATATTCATTAATTTTTCAAAAAACGGCTGGGATAAGTAATTTTTAAGGGCGAAATGAAAGTTCCTCATCAGGGGTTTTTTTTAACTTCATTGTTTAAAAACTTTCTGCGTTTTTAAAATCCAATATCTATTGGTTTTACCCATGTCGTCATCTCTTCCATTTGATTCTTTTACCGCGCCATTCTTTTTTATGTAATATTTAAAAAGATGGGAATTTTTAAAGAAAAAAGGCAGCGAAATTTTTCGTAATATTGTCTAAAGCGATAACGAGATATCTAAGTGGTAGACAATTCCAACAATCAAACTATCAAACATGACGGTCTCTTCATTCGATATCTATTACAGAATTATCATTGTCTAAATTGATATAACTCTTGAACTTTATTGCCTACTAGCCGTCTCAGGCGACCAGCTGATTATCGGTGATGATGGATACCTCAAATTCCAATAAAATCGTTTAAATTAAACTTCATGTCCATGACTCCGCCAAGCTCTCTGCCATAAACGCTATCTTATTTTATTTCTCTTACTTAAACTCTGCTTATTTTGCACATGAACCTTTCTAATGGAGACCCATGACATCATAGCACTATTATTAATAAAAATTTGTGAATCATTTATTTTATAAATTACGCGGTTTTATAACCACTTTTTTTTTTTGTATGTCACCTACGTTACACATATATTAAACAGAATCCTCCCTTCTTAGCTTTCAACAATGAAAGAAAATCACGCCGTAAGATTGTTGATGAATATATCAAACTGTTTAAACTTCAAGGCAACAAAATAATCTAATGTTGAAAATTAAATTAAAAAAATAATATTTTTTAAAAATTAAGAAAAATTTGTAAAAGCGTGCACGACTGCTAAATTGGTATCATTAAAAAGGTAATTCCTTTTTGTATGATAATATTTTTGGAAGTTATCTCGAAAAATTGCCAAAATTTCCTTTAAATTTTAATTAATTAAAATTATTATTGAAATCTCAAAACAATAGCTCTTAGGTGCACATTTCCATCCTCTAAGGATCATGTATATCGTTTGGTAGCTATAGGTAAAACGGGCTGGCCTATAGAGCGCCAACACACGCATACACATTCATTTTTATTATTAGTATAGATACTAAAAGTAGTGAAACATTATAATTAATTTACCGTAACTGAAAACCAGCAAAGCTTCTTAAAGAAAAGAAAAACTAAGTAGTTTGGGCTGCAACAATTGCTGGGGAAGTAAGATTCATAGTTCTAAAAATGAATTCCCTCAAATATTAACCCTTATAAAGAAAACGCTGTGGTAGAAGTTATCAAGACGTAAGCAACATGTATACGAGTTATCTTATATCATAAAGTCACTCTATCCAATTGACTTATTCTTAGTCATTTATTCATGATTTTCTATTGAGAATGTCTGAGACATTTTCAACCAACTGTTGAGATAGAACTCAATATTCCTCTTACTTAAAGCTGCAATAAAAATATTATTTGGTTTTTGTTTTTAATAGATTAAATATACATACATTACTTAAATTTTGTTAAGTAATACACTTATGTCCATAAATTAAGGTTAATGTAAGTTCAGGAAAAGGAAGAGCCAGAAGCAAAACAAATATGACTTATTTGTAAAGCCTACTTATTAAATAAAAGGTAAAGAGCAAAAAAGATATTATTAATAAAAATGATATCATTAATAAATTTGATATCATTATATAATTCATATATATAATTCATATTCATTATATAATCATATATATATAATTTGATATCATTAATAAAAATTGTGATTTTTTGCTCCTTGGAGTAAATTACAAAAAAAAAACTATTTACAAAACTCATTATTACATGGTTGGTTTGATAGTTAATACATAGTATGTTTCCCAGACGATGCAATACAGTCCGTACAACGCCTAGGCAAGCTGAGTATCAAATTATCTATATGATAAAGGGGAATATTACACCACTCATCAAGCAATGCTCTCCGAAGTTCCGGTAAACATGTAGGAGGTGGTTGACGGGCTGCAACTCATCGGCCAAGCATGTCCTACACATGTTCTACTGGATTCAAGTTCAGAGAGAATTCTGGCCAGTCCATATGGGTGATATCCTCCGATCGAAGGCATTCGCTTACGATGTTTGTACGGTGAGGAAGGGTGTTGTCATCCATAAACACGAATTATGTGCCCTTGGAGCTCCGAAACAAACGTACATGTTGTTCCAGAATGGCATCCCGATAGATTTGGCCTGTCATGGTTCTAATTTGAACATGCAGGTTAGTACTGGAACCCAGAATAATTCCTCCCCAAACGAGCAATCCTGCACCTCTGTACGGTGTCGTTCAATGATGTTCACTTGGTGGTAACGGGTACCTGGCGCTCTCCATATGAAAGTCCGGTGAGAATCAGACTGCAAAAGCTAAACCTGGACTCATCGGAAAACATCATACAAGCCCACTGTTGTGGTGACCACAATGCATGCTCTCTATACCAGGCTAAACGCAAGCGACAGTGAGTTGTAATAAGCTGAACCAATTAGAGACCAATCTGTTCTAAGCGTCAGTACACGGTCTGAATAGCAAAGTCGTGCTCTTGGCCCTAGTTGGCGCTACTAAAAGAAAACAAAAGACGCTCCCCCACCGGCTTAAAATCGCTGTCTTCGTAACAGCGACCTTGTCCATGACAAGTGCCATAAGTAACAACGACAACAGAAGAAGAAAATCTCTTCAATTCAAAAATAAACTTCCTAGGAAACAGCAGACGATTTATTAATTAGATTTATTTTTTGTTGTCTATGGTTCTTCGTCCATGGCAAATCCATTCTGGGTTTACTGGGAAGTAATAATCACCCACTCTCTTAGTTTCCAGTAACTACAAAAGCTCTTTCCAGAATCCTGTTAGCTTAAAGCTGACCAAGCATCCCCTCCCACATTCTTATTGATTGAGGTTTACCTAAGATGAACCTTTTTGGTGATAATGGAAATGGTCCAGGTAATACTATCTGGGATTAGGAACAGCAACGGAAAACTCAAAATAATAAAATAAGAATAGGAAAAAAAATTGAAATTTTCTCTCACAAATTATCTTGTGGAAATTATCAGTTATCTTGTGTTTCCACAAGTTATTTTGTGGAAACATTTTTATTCTCCAATATAAATTTTGATTATTGAGATTTGGATTTTCAAACTATAGTTGGTTACACAAAATGTATCAATAATAAATTGAATCATCCTAAATATCTTGAAGAAGGTAGAATGAGTTTTCCGCTAAAATATTTCTGCAAAAATATTACAAAAAATGTGATTCGAAACAAAAATAGATCGTAGTAATTCAAAATTTTAATTGATATGTTTTGATTTACGAATATTTTCTGATATTTAAAATTTCTCCTATCCCGATTCAAAGCAAATTCCCATATGATAGCCTTCGATTATCCATGGTCTTTATATCTGTATCCAGCCAATTGTTCTCGACAACGCACACTTCATTCCGAATAAAAAAATCTTAACGTTTTTACATGAAAATATATTTTTTTCATTACCGAATATAAAAAGGAAGTAGCTTTTGCAACATCGTGATGAGGAACAAGAATCAGAGCCTACATATTTATAAAGGGTGTCCAAATATTAACTTAAGAATTGAATTTTCCATCATTCGTGCAGTAAAGTATTGACAGCCTTATTAAAAAACCATTTAACAGCTGATAGTTTAAAAAAGGAGCGTTACGCGATAGAGCAACGTCTTAACGCAAGATTTTAATTAAATAATAAACAAAGTTTTTTTCTTTAAATTGTTATATTTTTATTGAATCGTAAAGCACACAGGATAGTGTTATGTATAAAATAACAAACAGGATAAATGGTTTCCACGGCTTTGCTGGCACATATGCAATTCTTTTTCCGAAAATTCTCCATGACCATTTTGCATAAATGTGACTGAATTTCATTCATGCAGAGTTGAATTTCCTCCTTCAATGCTTGAGAGCGTGTTGTACATCGGCTTTTGGCTTCAAATAACCTGATAAAAGTAAATCCAATGGTGGAAAAACCAATCTAGTGGCAAATTCTGAAATTTCTGAACTGTGGCCACCAAGATTTCATTATTTTTAAATATTGTTCAACAATGAAAGCACGGTATTCTAAAGTATAACGCTCCATTTTTATTAACACTAAACTATCAGCTGCCAAATGGGTTTTTGAATAGGGTTGTTAACACTTTACTGCACGAATGGTGGTAAATTCAAATCTTGTGTTAATTTTGGGACACCCTTCATATTCATTTGCACATATCTAACATTTTGTTTCAAAAGAAATTTTTCATGCTCATTTAAAAAGTAAGACCTATTGAAAAATTTGATTTTTTACAATAGTATAATAAATAAAATTACCAAAAATATTCATTTTGTGACTGAACTTGAGACACCGTCTGGTTGGTATTCACTTACAATTCAGTATATTATATTTTCATACTTTTCATTCTTTTTTGTTTTTCACTTGATTATTTAATATGCTATTGAAATGAATGAACCTAATAAAGAAATAAAGTTTAAAGAACGATGACATAATGAAAATAATAAAGGAGGAAAAAATTTTGAAATGTTAGTTATTTTGTTACTTAGTTAAAATTTAGTTATTTTATATTTTAAGTCCTTTGCAAAAGTTAAATACATTTTTTTTTTAATTTTCTTTTCTTTATTTCCAATGAAATATCATTCCGATTTTTCTTTAACACGTGAATCTAAAGAAGCATGCAAAATAAAAGCTTTCTTGCACCTTACCTTATGAAAATATCGGTTGAAATAAAATTTGCTTGAATATCCTTTATTGTCTTAATTAAATGATGGGGATTTACTTTGAAGTATGAAAATATATTTGATTTTCATTAAAAAACGTTTGAAAATCAAATTTCTGAGAAGTAAAGAATAATTTTTATCCTTTTCAA
Source organism: Argiope aurantia (assembly GCA_026543865.1). NCBI lineage: Eukaryota > Metazoa > Arthropoda > Arachnida > Araneae > Araneidae > Argiope > Argiope aurantia. Next base: position 669,531 of record JAPMOR010039662.1, on the reverse strand, counting down.
AGAGTGATAAAAAATAAAATATATTTTCAAAAGTTTTAATAATACAAAATTGAAAAAACTTCCCCGTTTGGTTGGGTTTATTATCGTTCTAAACTTGCTTTATACTCGCTCAATCTGTCATATCAGAACCCCCCCCCCTCCAGATTTTTTATTGCTAACAACTCGTATCTTTTAAAATGAAGTAAAATATGCGTCTCGATTCGACTTCCTTTTCAATTTTATGTGAGTTTTATATAATAAAGAAAACTGACAATATATTCGTTTTCTTGAAATTTTCGTATATTCGTCAAAAATCCTTTTTTAAAACGATTCTACGCTTATATAAACTTTAGAGCGAAAATTTTAAAACAATCTGAGTAAAAAAAAAACTGGAGATATATTATACAAGAAAAAAGCTTCGGAGTATCCTCCATATTAACAAGTATCAAGAAATTGCATTCCCAATTAAATTTCCCCAATTAAAAAAATAGATGTAAAAAAACTTTGTTGAAAACATAAAAAATATGTTATTGTACATCCATACTTATATAAATACCTTAATTTTTTTTAAATATTAACATTATATATATATATATATATATATATATATATATAACTGAACATTTTGCATGTTATAGAAATTTAAATGTTATAAAAATTACGCAATTTTAAAAAATATCATAGAAAAATTCAAATCCGAATGTAACACACTCGTAAAAGACAGGAGATTCCAAAGAGTAGAAAGCAGCAAAGCAATTTTCCTAGATAGAATCACTGTTTCCAAAAATTAATAAAAATCATTTTTTAAATAGTAATTAGTACAAGAAATTCATAATTTTTTTTCTGTTTAATATTATTTTAAAATTTTTATTCTTTAGATCAACTTTTTCCATAAATTTACAACCATTGGCATCTTGCCTAAAAACAAATCCTCTTAGCTGATAATCCAGCTCTGAAAATAACGAAAGATTTTAATGTCATCGCGAATACTCAAGTTTTCAAAATTTGAAAACTCTCGAATGTCAAGAATGAGTGTGAAATCGAATACAAGATTTCAATCTTACAAACATCGGAAAATCCAATCAAATAACGTTTTTAATCAACCTAAAAATGTAAGTGACTTAATTTACTTTTTTAGTTACTTTTTCGGAATTGCCACTTTCTTTAATGATGAGAATTGTTTCGAATTTTAATATTTCATTTTCTTGCATCTTTTCCCCCAAATCAAATACTGCGCACTACTTTTCAATTTGATTTTTCTGTACTCTATACAGTTGGTTCTGAAGTTAAAAAAATATTTTGTACACATTGAGACATTTAGCATTGCTCGGTTTCCAAAATATTTTAATCCCTTTTAAAAGACTTTTATTCATTTTCAATAAATAACTAGGGAATTCTTACTAAGATTTTCCTTACCCCAAAAGAATAGGTTTACATAAAGTATTATAACAAACAAAATCTTCCAGACGTCTGTCACTTCATTTTTAGTTAAGATGCCACATTGCTTCGACTGCATCAAGTAATGGTAAAATCTAGTAGTTTCTCGAAAAAGTACAAAATGCATGCACGATCTTATTTCTTGTATAACTCCATTCTTCAAAATAAATTTACATAAAATTCTCCCTGTTCGTCTCTAATTATCAATAAATTTGGTCCAAGTTTATTGAAGCGCATGTACAACGTTAGTTCACCGTTGATAAACATACATTTAATTGACACCTATTAAATAATTTCACATGAAGTTGAATATGAGCTTTTTCTGACGTCAAGTGTATGTCAAGTGTATGTATTAACATCCTGGACTTGCTTACCGATTCTTTAAATGAAACGTTAACCGACTGAAATTTTACAAAAACTAGGGTTAGCTGTTTCAATTTATTTCTCTTTCTTTACATTAGAATATTAATTTCTTTCAATGATCATTATAGAAAACCAACGAGGTTTATTTTATTTTATACAAAGGAATTAATCATTCGACATTTCTAACTAAATTCAAGTCGAGTATTTGTGTAATATTAAGCATTATATGATAGTTACTCTTGATATCAACAAGGTGATCATAAAAAAAATTATTAATTTTACTAAATAATTTAAGGCTTTTTAAAATTTATATTATTGTTATTATTATTGTGAGCAAAGAAACTCTTTAATTTGTGAAATAATTTTAATTAGAAGTTTCCTTGTATTATTTTAGATTTAAAAATTTATTTTTAAAAAAATCTAAATATTTTAGAGGATTTCTCGCTTTGTACTAAAATGCTGTACTAAAATACATAAAATATTAAAGTAGTCTCAAAATAAAATAGCTAAAAATGAAAACTTAATTCAAATCGTGTAATATTACGTGTTATATAATAGCTACTGCCTGATATCAGTAAGGTCAATTTGAATAAAAATTATTTGTTTTACTGAATAATCTTAAAGCTTTTTAAAATTTATATTATTATTATTATTACTGTGGAGAAGAAAATTTTTTAATATGTGAAATAATTTTAATAGAAAGCTTCCTTTTATCATTTCAGATGTAAAAAATTAGAAATATTTTAGTGGATTCCTCGTTTTAAAATGCTCTACTAAAATGCATAAAATATTAAAGTAATCATCAAAATAAAATAGTTTAAAATCAAAACTTAATTCAAATCAAGTATTTGTGTAATATTACGTGTTATATAATAGCTACTGTCTGATATCAATAAGGTCAATTTGAATAAAAAAATATTAGTTTTCCTGAATAATCTTAAAGCTTTTTTAAATTTATATTATTATTATTATTATTACTGTGGACAAGGAAAATTTTTAATATGTGAAAAAATTTTAACAGAAAGTTTCCTTTTATCATTTCAGATGAAAAAAATTTTAAATATTTTAGAGGATTCTTCGTTTTAAAATCTTTATATATAAAACGCTAACGTATGTGGCTCAAAAATCGAGCTTATTACTAATTGTTCAATGGCAACAGTCAAATATAAACAAAATTTCATACGAATTTCGGATTGCTTCATTCATTGAAATTTTTTCAGCTGTACTGCATCGAATTCTTCATTTATCGAGCAACAAAATATTATTAGAAGTCGCCATATCACCAAAGAGGCATTCAGTTAGAAGAAAGAAGATATAAAAAAAATCAAGAAATATTCTTCCAACAAAAAGTTTTTTTTCAAGCGCAAAAATAGGTTTAACCGTTGCCATATAAGTAATCCTGGTAAGGCATAAGATTAAAGTACGGTTTCTCGCCAAGCAAGTCAAAATTAAGCCAATAGTACAAAAACCTCTCTAAAGGTCTGCAAATCTGGATGAACACCAGAAATGCTCATAAACGGCTTTTAAAGTTGCAATAAAAAAATTATCACGATTATATTTGGTGTTGTGGTAATATACAACTCCAAAAATTTACAATTTTGGTATCCGTATATTAATTGAATCTTAAGTCTAATCGTAATCGTTATGATTTGCCTACTGAAATTTATATTCATATCCTTTAAACAATTATCTTATAAAAATGCTTTTTGTATTATCTTAAGAATAAAAAACATTACCTTTTCAATTCCTTTTTGAACGATTTTCCATTTAACTTTAATAATATTTTTAATTCAATTCTATACACTATCCAAAACAATGTCTGTAAATGCTACGATGAGATTTAAACTCTATCAAAACCTTCGATCCTGTCAATCATTAAATCAATAGTAGGATTTCCACTTCCACTTTCTTAATATACACATTTTGTAATTTCCAGTAAACTATATTAATAGAATTCATATGTTTTAGTATATCAAATGACAAGGTGAAATGTTTTTTTAAAGAAATGCATCCCATATTAATAATTAACTTCCTAAAAACCCAAAAATGTGGGGGAACAAACTGTTCACCAAAGGCGGCTGGTACTCCACTAAAACACGTAAAAGTATTGAAGTAATCATCAAAATAAAATATCTTATTATCAAAGCAATTCTTTTCACAAATTGGAATGAAAATTTTATATAAAAATATAAGAACAAATCATTGACTCAAATCACATTTTCTAAACAAAGAATATAAAGAAACAAAGAAAATTTCAGCGCAATTCTATTCTACAAATATTTCTGAAAATTGGATGGCGAGATTGGGTTGGCAACAGAATACATAAGAAGTATTATTTCGCTCCCAATGAAATTTTGCTGCGGAAGTATCTCCCCAATAAGTTATTATTATTGAATTCGGCCAGTTTTCAGAGAAGTTATTGCTATTTCATTCTCTATATTTATGAAGATATTTTATTTATTCTCATCTCAGAATTCTAATTATAAAAATGATGCAAAATAATCGAATGAAAGCAGGATTGGAAACATGCTACATGATTTAAAAAAAATTTCAGTACCGGAATCTTCTTTCTTATGAAAAAATAGAAATATAAAAAAAGTATTTGGTTTTAAAAAATTTTATTTTTACAATAATTATTTAATTGAATTAAGTGATATTTTTTGAATTTCTTCCTTTTAAAATGACGTGTATAAACATATAATGAATAGAATATGTTTCTCCTTTTTATAGAAGAAATATTCTTGTTTTAATATTCTTCAAATCAATCAATATATCTAGAGTAAATGTGACTTTAGTAATAAAACGGAAGTAGGTATTGTTTGTAGTTTACTGAAAAAAATACCAAATGCAAACTATAACAAAATTCTTTGAATATTTCTAGCACAAATTTTTAAATATTGCCGCATTGAAGAAAGATTGTCGAATCTCCATGGCCGAATGGTCGTGGCACTGATCTTGTGATCAAGAGACCTTGGTTCGAATCCCTTTAGAGACAATGCGATTAATGGTATGTGTAAATGCTTCATTCCTTGATTTTATGTTTTCCTTTATTTCATGTTCCAGAAGATACTGGACATTTCTTTCGTTTACCAGACAAGTGTTCTGGAATTTTCCTACTGTCTCCAGAAGAGTATTCTGGAACTTTCTTTGCTTATATAAAAGCAGAAGATTTGTCAGTTACTGTATTCTCAATTCTGAGTTCAGTTAATAAATTGGTTTAGCTCTACCTCTTGTGTGCGTCATTGAGTTCAACACTAGAATATCTACGTGACAATATTTCTAATGCAAAATCAGCAGTTTTACACTGGAAACTTCGAAAACATTAATATTTCATTACAAACCTTTCATTTAAACCAATAATTGATTTCATATTTTTAAAATTTCTTTATTTCAAAATGGCGTTTCCAAACGTATGATAAATAGAATATATTTCTCCTTTTTTTATATAGAAGAAATATTTTTATTTTAATATTTAAAAAACAGCTGCAAAAATCTTCAAATCAATATATATAAAGTAAATGTGACTGTTAATAACAAAATGGAAGCATGTAATGTTTTGAGACTTACTGAAAATATAGCAAATGCAAATCCAAAAATATAATGAAATTCTTTAAGTGTTTCTGATACAAAATTTTAAATATTTCTAATATAAAATCACCAGTTTTGCGTTAGAAACTTTGAAAACATTAATATTTCCTCAGAAACCAGATATATTTACTCCATTTCAAGTAAAAGTTGACTTTTCTTTTTCTTTTTTATTTCTTCATTTCAAAATGGCGTTTATAAACATATGATAAATATAAGGGTTTGTTGTTGTTGTAGTTTTGTAGAAGAAATATTTTCGTTTTAATACAAAAAAAAAATCTGTAAAACTTTTCAAATCAGTATAATTAGATTAATTGTGTTACTAACAAATAGGAGTGTGTAATGTTCTGCAATTTTAAGAAAAACAATATTAAATGCAAATCCAAAAGTATAACGAAATCTTTTGAATATTTTTAATACTAAATTGAAAATATTTCTAATGTAAAATAAGCTTAGTTAGTTTAGTTTAGTTATATTAACGTCCCATTTGAAGCAACACTAGGACTATTTTGGGACGGACCTCGTCATGTTGAGCCGCGGTCAGATGACGAGGACGACACCTGAGCTGGCACCCTCCTCCCCACACCACACCACACCATCGGGAGGACGTTTGGTCAGGACGGATTTAGCGTGCAACAGACCACCTTATACGACGGTTCTTCGGTGGAATCAGGTCTCAAACCTGAAACCCTCCAGTTCCGAAGCCGAGACCTCACCACCAGGCCACCGCGGCCCAATGTAAAATAAGCAGTTTTGCATTAGAAACTTCAAAAGCTTTAATATTTTTAAATTTAGGAAATAATAACAAGAAATAATTTGAGCCTTACAAATCAAAATTAGCTTCCCCCCCCCCTCTTTCTCTTAGATATGTCATTCCAAATATATCTCGGGTAAGAATTTTGTTTTGAAAAGCAGTTAATTACTAAAAACTAAAGAAAAGGCGCATCATTTTTATGAAGCATATATATCTTAGTGACCGTTATAAAAAAAGTATTGTTTCATTACCATGAAGATAGAGGATAAAATCTGAAAATGTAATTCGTAAAAGTTATAGAAATTTTTAACATTAGATTTCTTGTTAATATTATTTTTTCATACAATTTAAAATTGAAAGTAAGGAAATATAAAATAAACACCGCAATCCATTTCTTATATAATTAAAGGGCTAATTCAGGTCTAAAAAGGCATGTCTCACCTTACTGTGGAACTCTATTAAGACAAACCAAGCAATCAAACAACAAATCCAATACTAAATATTTAAATAAAAACGGAAAAAATAAACTGGAATCAGTCTAATATCTTCTTGAACTGGCATTCTTACTAAATCATTAAATGTCTGATATATGAATATTTCTGTACATAAATTAATGAAAAGGTTCATAAACAATTCTTCATTGAAAAAAATTCATAAATAATTATATTCATGAACAATTATTCATTGAATAATTGTAGGAAGAGACCTTCGTAAATGTGTTAAGATAGTCTACATTATAAAATAATTATTCTTATGAAATTTGAGATTTAGAATGATAGTTAAAAATATCGTTTGTGAAATAGAGCATTTAAAGAGAAAAGTAAAGTCGACTGCATTAGGATGCAAGCCCTCAAAAAAAATATAGTTGCTTGATTACATCCAATTGCAAGTAGTGTGGATATGATAACAAAAAAAATGAATGATTCTTCAAAAATGACTGCAACTTTTACTGTATTTTAGCATGATTCTTAATTTTAAAAAGCTGCTAAAATCAGTTAATTTAATTGAAATTTAAAATGATCTAAAAATGCTAATATAATCATTTGTTTAACTTTTCTTAATATAAACATATCTACTTCTCGTACATTAGCTGCCTTTTGGGACTAGATGATCGGTCAGGATAAGTATTTAATTTTCATTTAAATACTTTATGTAACTTGACCTTATTAGCTTCTTCAGTAAAATGTTTTTAACTCCAAATCTTGATAGTCATATAACTCATACTATTTTAGAAGTCATGCAGCATACCAAAACCCTGACGCTTTGAATATAAGTATTCTAAGACAATAAACTATATCATTATTATAAGCCTTGTCAGCCTTTGGGAACTCTACTTATCATATCTTATTTGAGACGGTCACTGGATCATGCTTTTCTTTATAAAATAATGATATTCAGATTTTCATAACTGAGTCAAATTTACTCACTAAAGAGTGGAATCTTCTTTTTTAATGTGTTTCAATGATATTTTATAAAATAGGATTCCTCAAGCAGTAGATCTGCGTGAAAATTTAATCATCAGAACATTTATTGTCTGAAACTACATACATCATTTCTTTTTACTTCATTTAGGCCATATTATTCTTATTTATATTTTTCCTATACCATGAATTTAGGCATTATCTGTTGAACCACAATTACAATAGAGATTTTGTTTATATTTAATCATGCTTGCTATAAATGGTACAGAATTATTAAATTAATAAAATTATTAAAATTATTAAATTTGGTTATTTTTTAAGCATGTATTTGAGTAATTAATAATTTTAAATTGCCTGAAAGATTTACAAGGGAATTTTGCTTGATATTATTGGTATAATATTATTATTTTTGTTTGTTTGTTTATAAATCAGTGATAACAGACTCATAGACAAAATACAAAAAAAGGTTCTTTCAGAGCAAATATATATTTCAATGCAGATGCTAAGTCTGTCTTGAGAATGAATGTTTTGATTATTTCAGTACTTTCTCTTTTCTTCAAAAGAAAGTAAAAACTAAGCGCACATATTTCTTCTTATTTCACTCATAAAAAAAAATTGGATCCTTTATTTATTTATTTTTTCATCTGCTATATTGCCTTAGAGAACTTGACATAAATCAAAAAACTACTTTCAACCGTATAAGCTTAAAAGAATATTTTTAAAAAAATCATTTTATGAGTTCTAATTTAGTTTCAAGATACTATTGGTTTCTTTCTAGTTGTTAGATACATCGTTAAAGTTCATAAAATATCATTTCTTGGTGCTATAAACATGGTAATCAATGTATTTTCTTAGAGGAATTGAGTTTCCTACAAAAAACAGAATGTATAAAACTTCAATATTTGAAATGTTCACATAAAAAATGTTTATGAATGCTGCACTCAAATAATTTAAATTTATGCCATTATCAAAAGAAATAACTTCATATCTAATTTATAAAAATGAATTTTTGTTTGTTCGTATTTTATGCGATGCCATACCATTCATCCGATTACGATAAAACTTTGCCAACTTATTCCTGGCACTTGCGGGAAGGTTATAGTCATAGTACAATTATTAGCATTTATTTTGAACAAAATAAAATTTACAAATTCAACATTATTTTTAAATTGACAATCCACAAAACACAAACAGTAAAAGGCAAACGGCACATGTCATTTGGAGTTAATCGCACATATATCAGAAAAAATAAAATTATTAACATCGGTGCCAATCAATGTGAGTGAAATGAAATCGAAAATATTTACTGTAAGAGCTATTTTTTTTTATCTTTTCATTATAAAATAAACATCTACACAAGATATTGTTATTCAACGGACACAATATTTCGGTACATATAATTCAGATTTTATCTCACATCTACAAAATAGAATTATTATTACCGATAATCAGTAGAAACAAGAGAATTCGAGTTTCTCACGCAAATTCACGTGTTTCAACATGCAGCAAGAATCGATAGACAACGTTTATGTGCTAACCGATAACAGCATCTGAATCAGAAGACAAACATGCGGCAAGAATTGAGACAACTCTTCTTAACTGAAAGTCGAATGGAGAATATGTGCTGATTCCACGCATTCCCATTATTCCCACAGATATGTCTTTTGATTTCAAATGATAACGGTTCCCCATTCTATTTGAATTCTCGATGACCATCAACAACGCTCGAGGTCAATCACTTCGAGTGCATGCCGCATGGATTCAACCTAGAAAATTCATGTTTTTCACATGGCCAGTAGTATGATGGATATTTACGAGTTGGCCAGCCAAGAAATGTATTTGTTTTCACTGAAGACAGAAAAATAAAAAATGTTTTCTACTATAAATCACTTGAATAATAAAGTCAAAAAAATAGAATAAATATTATTTATACTTGTCCTTTATCTGTCATTCAGTTTCAATAAATGATTTTTTTATCGACAAGAAAATAAATATTCTTTCTATCATTCCTAATTAAGCAAAAAAAAATATTTCAATTATCAAACGATATTTCCAAAATTATTTCTTCTGCTGTAGCAACATGAAGGGTACCAGCTAGTATATTATAATAATAAAAATCTAATGCTATATAATTATAATTTCATAAATAAATTTTGATTAAAGATTTTGACTATTTATATATATGCATTATTTTAATTCAACTTCTTATTTATAAGTCTGGAGCGAAATTTTTTGACATTCTGAGAGATGCGTGAGAAACAATTTCTAACAAATATTGGTTAAACAATTCAAAAAGTCATTTTTGTTCATTTTTCATAATCAGAAATAGCAAAAGAAATATAAAATGAATTATTTCATGTACAGAAAATTTTATCATTTATTTCATGTAACACCAAAAGTTGGCTGTAAGTATTGTAAGTTGGTTGTAATATTGTAAATTGGTAAGTTGGTTGTTGGCTTACCGTATCACATGATATCAGATAAATCTAATTTATGTACAGTCAATGCCAACAGAATCGAATTCATTATAACTCAATTATTTCTACATGATGTATTTTCCGTTTCGAACTTCTCTCTTTTAAAATAAATATGTTCTCTTCTAAGAAGTTAAATCGTCCATTTTCAAGTGTGAATGTGTTAACTTGAAGAACAATTTCTTAAACCACCGTGATATTCTTAAATATAACACTTCAAACATTTTTTAAAGGAGGAGAGAAATAAGCTTTGAACATTTTTCTTGTATAATTATGTCTTGACTGTGATGATTCTAAACTGTTTTGATCTTAAGTAATTAAATAGGATACTACTTAATTACTTACTTAAAATTAAATCAAAAATAAGTCTTAAAATATAAAGGAAATGTAGCATCTTGAGTGAGATCTTAGAGCATCTAAGTATTATCCGAGGTAGTGTGACTTAGCTCCAATAGATGATGATATGTTGGAAGATTATGTTTCTTTCCTGAAGGAGATGTCAGAGAATTGTGTTGCTTTTCTGGAGGGCATATTAGAGAGTTATGACTTTCTGGAGGATATGTTAAAGGATTAAATTACCTTTCTATGAGATTATGTTACTTTTTGTGCTTTACATCTTAGGGGGTTATATTGCTTTTCTGGAGGACTTATACGAGGATTATGTTACATTTCTGAAAAGTTCCCCGGGGGGCACCTCGAAATGAGCTTCTGGCATGGTGGGTGGTTCTCGTCACCTTGAAGGGTGCATGAAAAGGTGGGGGTCTAGTTTCTTCCACCGATAACGGGGCTTACTTCCTTAGGGAAGGATTGTACCGTGGCCGGTGATGGCCTTTAGAACTCAAGCGCAGTTCCCACCAGTGTTGCTGTAGCGGCGGTACGGTCATTCAATTTTTTTATCCGTGTGCCTTCGAGGTGCATCGGAGATTCAATGACATGACATACCTTTCTGAAAGATAAGTCGGAAGATTTTGTTGTCTTCCTGAAGGATTATGCTGCTTTTTCTGGAGGATATGTTAGAAGATTATGCTGCTTTTCTGGAGGACTTATAAGAGGATTATGTTACTTTTTTGAAATATATGTTGGAACATTATGTTGCCTTCCTAGAGGATTACGTTGTACTTCTGGAGGGCATGTTAGAGGATTATGTTGCCTTTATGGAAGATTATGTTGCTTTTCTGGAGCACATGTTAGAAATTTATGTAGCCTTTCTAGAGTATATATTAGAGGATTATTTTGCCTTCCTTAAGAATTATGTTGCTTTATCCGGAGGACATGTAAAAGGATTATGTTACTTTTTTGGAGGACATATTAGAGGATTATGTTACTTTTCTGGAGAATGTGTTGGATGAATATTTGCCTTCCTGGAGGATTATGCTGTGTTTCTGGAGCATTATTACAGGATTATATTGTTTTCCTGAAATATATGTTACCTTTAGGAGAAACTTCGGCAATAAATATTTCTCCTTCGAAAAAATCTCAATCTTCGTAAATCCAAGTCAGTAAAAGTTTCAACATACAAAGAAACTGTTTTGTTAAATCATGAATGGGTTTTACGTAGAAGGAAAGGGGGGGGGGGTAAATCAGAGCTTAAGTAATCTGATTAAGCATATTGTCAGAAGATTGAATTTCAAAATTCTTCTTCCAATTTAGGCTCCTCTGTCTTACTTAAATTATTATGCCACTGTTAGACCATCTGAAACGTTATATATATGAAACCAAAAAGAAAAGAGTTTGAAATGTAGAATGTTTTTTACATGCATGCTATTTCTAAATTGTTTTTCGTCATTTCCACATCTAAACTCGTCATCTCCACTACTAAAATAGCGCGTCAAATGTTTGTTCAAAAACAAAAATTAGAATTTCACAGATTGCTTTTAAGTAGAACGATAAGAACCACACAAAATAATTGCATTTTTCTCGTTTCTTCACATCTTAAATTATTAGAGCTGGGAGAATATAACTGAAAGTGGATATTTTGCATTGAAATTTTATAGTTTTTATATTAAAGCTGATATACTGAAAGTTTATATAATTATTTAAATAATTTTCTTAACCTCCAAAGTAAAAGATATATTGTATCAGTATATGTAATTCTGTAATTGCTCTATTCATTTTGAGAAATATTTGCATACAGAACGCTTTAAATGGAATCAGCAAAACGAAGCCAAATGCACTTCGAAACGATTTGAATGGAAAAAAAATGTTTGATAAATTATGTAATACAAATGAATTCTTGTTCATAAAACTAGTTCGTTGATTGGCACTCAAAAAACCAAATGTTCCATAAAAATATTTTTTTTTTAACGAGAGTGCTTCAAAATAGTTTTTATATGGTGAAGGAAGCTACGATGAGATGATCATCTCATCGAAGAAGGAATGTCTGATTATCCGATGTTGTCGCACTTTGGTAACCTAAGAAAATTAGATTATGAAGGCCGAAGGCGTACTGACAAATTTCCATTTTTAACAATCAATTTTGAAGAAATGGAGAATCTTTTTCCCTGATCGAAACTCAGAATGTTTCTTTGGAGAGGTGTATAATGAGATGAGTTTAATGGCTAGAAACAAACTATGGTTTACTGTCATGTCGAGAAAGAAGTATTGATGGATACATTGTCTATTTAGATATCAATGTCCATACAAATTTATGCGATATTTCTATTCAGAATGCAAATCTCTTTAAGGTTTTCTGTTCTAAAGATGTGTTATTATTGAAAATATTAAATCTGCAACTAAAACTGAGTGAAAAATCTTCTTTATTTTTATTCGGTATAAAAAAAGTATGACGATAAATCAAAGGATGATGAACGAAGGATTTGTTAATAGAAACAATTATAAATTTATAAATTTTAATTTTCTACTATAGCTGAGAAGAAAAACTTATTGTAAAGAGAAATTCAAATATAATTTATTTTATTGCATGCTTTGATTAAAAAATAATATTAATAAATCTTTCATTTAAAATTTAAAGGGAGACTATATATTTTAGCCCAATAATAAAATTATTTTAAATGCTATTAAAAACAATCAAAAATGTATTTATCAGCATTCTATGGCTAAAATGAAACTAACTACACTAAAAGACGTTTCTTTTGGACTACGAAAAATATTTAAGAGATTCTATGCAAATAGTAACAACATTTCTGGTGAACCAACTAGTTATCAAAAGCCGCTAATTATTAATACAAAGATGTCTGAACTGAGCCTAAATATCTTTTAGTCTAAGCACTAAATTGCAACTGAAAACCGGTCGACACATAATCAAATAAGTAAATAAAAATCAAGAAATTTTATGAAAGTCAAACAAAAAAAAGCTGTAAATTATCTAGTAAATAACCATGGATAAAAAGAATACAGCATGCTCTGGGATATCAAATCAATTCGTATCATTATAAATTATAACATTAGTTTATTTATTTACTTTATCATATTCGAGTAAAAAGTAGTATTATAATCGTCAAAAACTTGAACATAAGTTTTGACGAATCTCCACTTGTCAGACTTCCAAGAAACACATTTTTGATATAATATCTGTTAGTTGTTCTCTCTATGTGCAAAATTGTTAACTCAAAAACACTTGAAGCTAGACGAAGGAAAGGTATGTAATCTTACACCAAATTCGTAGGTTTCTGCCATATTTCTAACGAAATCTATTCAGAGGATGTCTGCCTATCTGGTTGTCAAGTGAAACCTTTCAAATAGAAAGTGCTAGATAAATAAAATTTGGGACACATGTTTAATATTCCAGATTTAGATCCACGTCCAATTTTAAACTAAATCCGGCAAGATAATGAAAGTCTTAGTGTGTATTAATGCACATATCTAAAGATATAATAATTAAAAAACATAATAATTTTTTTAAAATGAAATTTAATATGTGATCTTAGAATTTCAATTGTAATTCTATGTCAGATTTTGTTTTGAACTGGCGGGAAAAATTGTGTCCAAAATATTTCGGTTTTCAGATATTTGTGTATTAACCCCATTCCAGAGATAAATTGCCAAACAAAATCACCAAATATTGTTCTCGAGATTCAATAAGAATGTTAGCTCTACGGCAAATATCTATATATCGTAACTATAGCTTGTCAGCTCCTTGCGAAACATTCGAGTAATTACCCAAGGTTTACAATCTTATGTAGGAAGGGACACATTTTTTCCAGAATTTGCGAGAAGGAGACCCATCCCACTATTTTTATTATTGGAACATATTGAACAAATAAATGCTTCCTTCAAATTTCCGGCACATGTCTCATGAAATAAATTCTAGTATCAGAAATAAAGTTCATTTTACGATTTAAAATTTGCTTTCGACACGAACTTTGAAAGAAACAATGTTTTTAAATTCAAAGTCGATACACTACTTATTCCATGATACCTTATTTAGCGCCATAAACTTTATATTAGTTGAGAAAAAAGAAAACTGGAAAACTGACAACATTAATAATGCGTAGGATAAATTTAATTGTAAGTTGTATATTCTGAAATTATCAGAATTTATTATTTGAACTTCTATCAGTAAAATTATATCAACAACTTGCAAAATATAAAAGCCTAAATAAGAACATTTCTCATTGATTTTGTATTTGAAATATTTTAGGAAGAGAAATCGGAATATATTTTTCAGTTTACAAGGGAATGCAGCTGATTATTTGAACATGGAAACCATAAATTTGACTTAAGGATTTATTGAAATGACTGTGAATTGAGCAAAGTTAAAATTTGAAAAGTTGAAGCGCAAATATGTGATTCATTCTGAAATTTTTGAGATGTGCGCAGACGATAAGTAGCAGAAGAAAAAAATCAACGGTTAGATTTGAAAATATGAACTATTTTAGCCTAGCAGACGATTTTTACTGGTCAATTGTAATTAGGTTTAGCGTAGAATAAATTTTAGGCAGAATGAAAAATGGAGTTATTGCTAGAACATTATCGCGCTATGATTTTCTATGATTTTAAAGTTGGATTAAATCAAGAAGAATAATTCACAGTCTACAATTAGCATTTAGAAATGAAGGTCCATCTGTCGCTACTGTATTCAGATGGTTTACGGAATTTCAAAGAGATCGCAACTCTCTTCAGGATGAAGAACACACAGGAAGGCCGTTGTCAGAAGTAATTCCGAATGATGTGCTGCCATATGAAAACTATTAATCTCTAATAATCTTTACACCTTGCCAAATGATGCAGAAGGAACTTAATATTGGATACACCGCTATTCACAAAATTATTCATAAAGAATTGGACATGAAAAAAATAGTTTGCCATTGGTGCCCAGTAATGTAACTGATCACCAAAAAGAGGAGCGTGTCAGAATCATTAAAGAATTCCTTAAATTACTTCAAGATGGTGGTCACCGCCTTATTTCTAAAATCTTAATTCCTGACAATCGTATGTACCATTTTTTGACTTTCCAACACGTTAAGAAAGTAAAGTATGGGTCTTTGAAGATGCCCGCAAAAACGAAAAAACATTGTGCCATGGAAAAAAGTAATGCGTGCAGTTTTCTGCAGATGTACAGGATTAGTCAAAGCCACCGAGCTGGAGGAACAAAAAACAATCACAAATAACTGGTATACCACTAAGTGTCTTTTAGAAATTCGTCAAGAAGTGAATGTTAGAGAACTCATGTACCACCATGACGGTGCATCTTCCCATTCAGCAAGATTGACAGTTGAGTTTCTTAAACAAAAACACATCAAAGGGATAGAACATCCAGTCTATTCACCCAATCTAGCCATGTTTGACTTTTGGTTATTTCTTAAACTAAAAAAGAACTTGCGTGGATATCATTTCCATCCCGAAGATGAGATTGATGAGACTATAAATGCATTTTTATTTTATCTATTCGAAAAATGAATGGCTTGAGAATTTAATCTTTGGAAAATTCACTTACAGAAGTGTCTTGATGCTGGAGGAGACTACTTAGAAAATTTCGTAAGTATAACTTTAAACAATCCTATGTGTATCTCAGAATGACTCTCGTATTAAAACCTAAATTATGAATCAGAAAATTTTGAATGTAGTAAAATTCAACGAGCTAAAACAACAATCTTTTAATTGTTTTGTAATCATTTTATGAGGAAAAACATCAAAATCTATTATTTATTAATCTTTTTGTAAAAGATATTTCAGGAAAAAAAAGAAACATGGTTGCCAAATTATAATTTTTAACAGAAAAAAATTGACTAGTGAAAAACAATATAAGAACTTTTTTTTATTATTGTAAGAACTCTATTTTGTTATTCGGATGCAAATCTATCTAATAATCGGGCAATAATTTGGTAAATTTTAATTAAAGCATAATATAGAATATAATAATTGCACTGGAAAATTCCTTCTAAATGAAATCATGTTTTGAAATTCGCTTCTACGTAATTAAAGCAAAAATGTACTGAATTAAATAGGAAGAATTCAACCACATTCTACTAATTAACTCAATCATGCAAGTTCACTTGTTAATTCAATAAAATATTCTTCAAAATATTTATAAAACAGATATGATATTCATTAAGATTAATATAACATTCTGAGAATAATAATGAAATGCCATAAATTGTGTTACATAAAGAACATTCCATATATGAAATTTGAAACATATTTTTAGTTCACTCATTTTATTTTTCTTGCATTATGGTTGTGGATTAAATATTTTATTTTTCTGTTATTTCGCTTTAAAAATATAATTACGATGATTTAACATACTTATCATCTAAATTTATCTATTATCTTTATTTATGGATTCCAGCAAATACAAATCATATTAAAAGCGCAATATGTTAATGAAATAAAGAAAACTTTTAAATATTCATAAATATAATCAAGTAACATTAGAAAATAACAATATTTTTGAAATAATTAAAAGTTTTCTAATAAATGTAAAAATAAAAATGTTTCACAATGAAAATAAGTAGAAAAAATCACTAATTAAAATTCTTATTTTAAAGAAAAAATAATAAGATTAAAAATATATAAATTGCTCATTTTATTTATTGATTACTAGCCGCCTTTGGCGACCAGCCGGTTCGCCAGTACTACCGCTCGCTACAATTTTCAATTAAATATTTTAAGTAACTGGTCTCTTAAAGGATTCTCAAACAAAACATTTTTAATCTTCAAATTTTGATAGGAATACCAAACTTATACTGTTTAGATCGTTTCGTTCAATTTACTATATATATATATTGCTAATTTGTTGTCATTTCCGGCAAAACTTCAACTTTAATTTAAAATGTAAATGATGAAATTGCAATAAATATAAAGATATTTTTAAATAAAACCAAACGTTTTATTTTATTTATCATCATTATTGTTATTTATTAATTATTATTATTATTATTGAATGTGAGTATTGCAAACGGAATCGCTCGGTATTTAAGTCTTATGTTAACTACAAAATATTTTTCATCATTTATGTAATATCTCAAACAATAATTCAACAAAAATTTCTGAGATTCAGCATAAAATTCAGTTTTTAGTTTTGCTTTCAAAAGGATTGAAATGAAATCAATAATAATATTTTGTTCCTGCCTATAAATATATTTCAAAAATTATGAAGTATAAATTTAATGCAGTAAGGTATCATATTCTGAGAAATATTCTGGACACACCAAATTTTAAATAAATGAATGAATGTTTCTATTTTCCACGATCAACTAAGACTTATTTATGAAGTTTCAAATGTTAAAAATTTAGAAAAACTCAACATTTTCATAATCTTAGGCCAATTAATCTTGAGAAACCTGCGCGCTTATTGGCGTATTTTCTTTGAAGCGATCGATGGAAAATCTAAAATTATCCTTTTTTTATTGAATAGTGATATTCAAATTTTCATAAATCAGTCAGTTTAAGTGATTGGAAATTAACTCTTAAAAGTCAGTGATTTAGTTAATTGGAAATTAACTCTATGACCATCATAAAATCTGTGCTTTCTCTTGTGATGTATGCATTCTCCTTAATATCCGCTCGAATAAAACATCACATACAAAAGTACTACATAGAGCAAACACATCAAAAGTAAACATAACATTTCAATAGTTGCCAAAAATAAAAGAGAGAAGAATGCAATTAATAAGCAGACGATATTTAGAAAAGTACAGATATTTAGACTGGAAAATGAAATTATCTGAAATTAAAAACACGCGCAGACGATATTTACAAAAGTAAAAATATTGAAACCTGAAAAGGAAAATATATGAGTTACTCCATCAATAAATGCCATAAGTTTGTTTATGTCTTCATTATTTTATGTGTCATTAACGAAACAACACGTCCGAAAATTATATTTTAGCAGATTTTATTTCCAAAAAGATTTAATTTATTTTTAATTGGGGCTTTAATCAATGTGATGGCAACACTTTGAAAAAAGCCGATTTTTTTTCCCATGAATGCGAAACGTGCTTAATATTAATTTTTATTTTTTACGAAAAAAATTATTGAAAAACATAGTTAAAATATTTATTTAAAAATTCATTAAAAATAGAAATTTAATTTTAAGATTAAAACATTAGTATCATTTAAAAGATAAATTTTTGATATTTAACTTCATGTAAAAATCTTTTTTGTGCGGTAATATTTTCGGAAGTTATAGCAGAAACACGTCAAAATTTCACTTAATTTTTAAATAAATAAAATTCTATTTAAAAATTCGAAAAAATAACCCCCAGGTGCACATTCCCTACCTCCAAGGTATACACGTGCCAAATTTGGTAGCTGTAGGTTGAATGGTCTGGTCTGTAGAGCGCCAACACACACACACACACACACACACACACATTGAGCTTTATTATAAGTATATAGATAAAAATTATTAAATTAAAATGGCTGTTATAAAGGAGTCAATACTTTTAGAGTATCAGCAAAATTTTTAAAGAACAATTTATGAGAATTAAAATGCTGAAGTAAAAATCCTTTTTATACGCAATCAAATACATTCATTACTTAAAATGAAAATAAAATGCATTTGATATACATTCTAGTTGTAGTATTTATTTTTTAATCTGGAATAATTAATGGAGGCAAGAATTGTTCGTTAAATTATATTAGAGGCATTTTAATAAAAAAATGCTGGAGGAATGAAAAAATTATTTTTTCTACGAATGTTAACTGTTATGGTTAATGACTTTTTTTTTTTCCATCACAAATGTAGAGTAACAAACTATATTCATATTTATGAATGATACAAAACCCTTGCATAAATGTATCTAAATCTCTATAATAAAATGAAATAAAGAAGAATAGTCTTGGAAATTAACAATTCTTATTTTGACAAAAAAAAAAAAAAACTTTTTAAAAAAACATTAACATTCTTTATAACTTAATTTATTTTGTTTTTATCCTTATTATTTATCTTCTGAACGAATTCTAAACAGTTCATTTTGAAAACAGGAAACTCAATTATTTAAGGCATTTTTCTTTGTGTACATGCATTACTTCTTGAAAGAATATTTTACTTGTTAAGCCCTTTTTCTTATATTTTTATTTCAATTCTCTTTTGTGTCGCAATTTAATAGTTTTATGTTTATTTTTACTTAGAAGCTTTCCAAAAGCTGCTATTGTTTCCCCAAGGATTTTTAACTCTTTTACTTAATTTTGATGCTTCAGATTTGCAAGTATAGAATTTTTTAAATCGATTCTCAATTCACTTTCTCACTTACTACAGTTTTAAATTATAGTTTCTACAGAAATTTTGCAGTCTTTCGAACCTGAGGATAATACATTATTTTAATAATTTTTAGAGCTCTCAAAAGTCAATTAATATACTAATTTTTCTAAAAACTGATTCACTGAATTGGTCCCATCCATTAACTAACTTGATAAAAATAACTTTTTAAATTGCACATTATCTTTATCATGAATTATTATTATTATTATTATATATA
>JAPMOR010039662.1:638849-649537 GCA_026543865.1 Argiope aurantia | reverse complement strand
TTTCAGAAGCATTTTAAATAAACATACGCAGATTTTTGATTCAAAAAATTGAGAATACACCAATGAAATTTTTGCAATATCAAGCATAGAAACAAAGTATCACTATTAAGTTACATGTCTTTTGGCTTTTATAATGGCCTCTAAACATCATGGTACCGATTCAAGCAATTTTTGGGGGTATCTGAAGATATTTTACCCCATTCTTCTTGCAACACTTGTTTTAAATGGGTTTTGTTTCTAATTTTGTGCTTTTGAACCACTTTTTCGAGTATGGCTCACGAATATTCAATGGCATTGATATCGGGGCCCTGTTGTGGTGTTGTGCTTACAATGAAAAAGCCACCATATTTTGACATTACTTGCATTCTGTTTGGGGTTGTTGTCCTGCTGGAAAATGGAATTTCCATCTAAACATAAATGTTTAACACTTTCCGTTAGATTGCTGGACCATATGGTTCATCCAACTTGTTGCAGAAACTTTTCAAATCATAGGCAGAAGTGTAAGGGCTGAAATTGTGAGAAATGCTATTAAACAAGTTGGATATAAAAGTATCATTGTTGGAGAGAAACCTTTCATTAGCTTGCAAATTCAGAAAAAGCATTTGAAGTTTGCAAAAATCATCAATTGAAGACCAATAACCTTTGGAAGAAAGCTATATTTAGTAATGAAAGAAAACTCAACATTTTTGGCATTGACAGCCATCGTACTGTACGAAGAAAGCCTAATACTGCTTTGGATCCAAAAGATTTTCGTCCTACAGTTAAACATGATGGTGACACCGTAATGATTTGAGGTTGCATGGCTTCATCCGGGGTAGGAAATTTAATTTTTATAGATGTTATTATAAACGATATAGTTTACTTGGATATACTTTGCAGCAATCTAAAGAAAAGTGCTAAAATTTGGGTTTAGATGGAAATTTCATTTTCCAGTTGGACAACGACCCCAAACAGAATGCACGTAACGTCAAAATATGGTGCCTTTTTCATTGTAAACAGTGGTTACACACACCACCACAGTACCCCGACATCAATACCATTGAATATCTGTGAGCCACACTCGAAGCAGTGGTCCAAAAACACAAAATTAGAAATAAAACCCATTTAAAACAAGTCGTGCAAGAAGAATGGGGTAAAATATCTCCATATACAATCAAAAATAGGTCGAATCGGTATCAAGACGTTTAGAGGAGATACAACTAAATACTGATACCAAAAGATATGCAACTAAATACTGATACGTTTTTTCTATGCGAGATATTACAAGAAATTCATTGATGTATTCTCAATTTTTTGACGCAAAATACTGCGTATGTTTATTTAAAATGCTTCTGAAACTTTTAAATTTAGAAGTTTTTCGTTGATTTTTCTTTATTTTTAATCTAAATTAAACCATTTGTTATGTGTAAAAATAAAAACATGTTCGCACTTCTCCGTAATGTGTTATTTATATTGAAAATCGGATTTATGAAGTAAAATTAAGGTGTATTCTCAATTTTTTGAGCCTCTGTATATATTAAAGAATGCAAAGAAAAAAATTTAATTTACATTTATTATTGTAGAGAAAATTACGAACTAAAAACATTTATCGAATATCTAGCTATGTTTTAATGAAATTAAGATAGTATGAAGACAAAAAAAATTCCAGTCATCCATCAAAAGTCAACATATGTATATAATAATGTGGTTGAATTCCCACATTTTTCTTTCAATATTTCGGTTAGAATCTCGGGATTTTATAGTTTGGTTTCCACTCACATATTTTTGTTTTAAAAAATTTAGTGAAGTAAGAATATAACAATATTATGAGAAAGTAAAAATCAAAATATTTATCCTTAGAATCCCAAAACTGCTAATAAAAATTTATTATTCAAATAAATATTATTATTTAGATTAAATGCGAATTACGATATTATTTTAAAAAATCAAGAATTACAGGAAATATTTTTTTCTTAGATGAAATTTTAAAAACTGTTCAGAATATGGATATAAATTGTATCATTTCGTTCCTGAATAAAGTTTAAATGTTTTACGTCTTCTTTTAATGTATGATAAATATCATAAAAATAAAATATAAAATATAATAAATAATAAAAATATTAGGCAAAATAAAACAATAGAAAGTCATAAAACCACAATAAATACCATTATAAAAATATATCTTAAGTATCTATTATATTAAAATTAAAATACATTATAAAAATTATTAAGATTTTATTTTACGATTGAAATCTTTTCAATTAAGAAATCATGCATTTAGCATTTTTGTTTTGAGCTCCTGCATTTTCATATTATTTTAAAGGAGTTTTCTTTAAAAAGTTTTTAAGTCAGGCTTATGTTCTTCAATTTTATTTCTTTTTAGCTTCGCATCTTTTTGTCAAATAAAAAATCATCATCAAAGCATCGTAATAATATTTTTCCTTTTGCCCAAGAAATATTTAGCTGAAAATATATATTTTTGTCAAGCTTTTGGCAAATGTTATGGTATCTATGTGGCTATAAAAAAGATGGATTTAAAGTACATGTATTTATAGAATATTCATATGAATTTACATTTTGATTTCAATAACTCTCTTTTTTTATCCAATATACCTTCGAATTCAGAATTGTTAAAACTCACTGTAAGTTAAATGTACATGAGTGGAAAGATTTATTTTTAAAAAAACCGAAAAAATATTTCAAGGTTACATTACAATATATGATACAATGAAACAAAATAATATTGTGGTGGAAGGAAGATCATTATGATCTATGAAAATGAATGGAAGCAACAGCACGTACGTTTTCGGAAACATTTCTTGAATAATCACATTTCGCACAAAAGATAATAAAAGATAAGACAAGGCATTAATCGCCCACGCCTTACCAGAACAGCATCTCATCTCCTTATTTACAACCGCAATGCACTATGAGATGCATGCCTATTCAGGCATCGTCATCTATCATCCAAAAGAGAAGATAGAGCAATGCAACTGCTACAGTATGCATTTGGCGAGAAACAAAGAATTCATGGAATTTCAAGTAAAGTTTAATTTGGAAGGAAAGGAGCTTGATTGGGAAAACGATAAAATAAATTATTCTGTGTCTGGATATAAGAAAATCAGGTCTTCGGTATTCTAAAGGAATTGCACTAAATTTTTTGTTTTGATCTTGAGCATTTTGGTTTTTACCATGTTGGTTTGACGTCCTGAACGGATTTATCAAAGCTAGTAAAAAGTAGTTGAATCATATAATGCAAGAATACAATCTTGGATTGGCAATAGCATTGTCAGTTGTATAATGATTATTTTAAAGTTTTAGTGAAAATTCTATAACTTGACAATATTTCCACCAGGGCATTCTCACTCGAAAAGATGAATTTCAAGTATGATATTTGCAAATATTTTCCTACTGCTGATTAAAATTATAATTTACTTAAAGTATTTCTATCAGAATCTCAGGATTCGATAGGGTTGTTTTGATATGCATTTTTTGATAAAAAGAAATTAATTGAAGTAAAACAAACCATATGAACTATTTTATATAGATAAGAAAGAAGACATCCATGCTAAGAATAAGAAGATAATTAATGTGAACTGGAATATTTCTTATTGTTACGAATTCATCATGTTGCTTCCCAGCACAGTTATTTCTATTGCAAGAAAGAGAGTTTTACGTACATATCTACTAGACACTGATTGCTCGCCGGATCAAAGACCTCCGGGCTTGGCGACTATTTGACGACAAAATGGATGATGCTAGAATCTTTAGGAATTTTGTGTGATAGGACCAATAGGAGGCGAACTATGTTCATTGTTCGAGACCTTGTGTGCCCTGCTCTTAAGCTGGTATTAAGTTCTGGTATTAAGTTCGTTTATCAAATTCCATCCATCTAGTTCAAAGCATTCTGTCATGAATTCATTCCAAAAATGTGTTTCTCGAAATCTGAAAGACCTGAAACATGGATAATCCTCACGTCTCGCATTCAGAAATTTTGACGACTGCCACATTTTCTTTTTTTCATAAGGCCAGTTAAGGTGCCGTCCTCATCATCTAACCGCGGTTAAAAATGACGAAGTCCATCCCAAAATAATCCTAGAGTTGATTTAAAACAAGACGTTAATATAACTAAACTTAACTAAACTATTCATTTGTATACTTCGTACACAAGGAATTCAAAATTAGAACAAATTATTACTGATTGCATCAAGACTAAAGAAACGTGGAGAAGAAACAATAAGCTTGTGTTAGTTTTAAAAAGCTTGAATATGAAAAAAAAGTGTATACTGTTCTTTCCATGTTAATGGAAATAACACTTGTCACGTATTGAGCATAAAAACGTGGATATAGATTGTTTCAGCAAAATATCATGTGTTTAAAAATGGAAGCAAAAAATAAACTTTAAGCTTTCAAAAGAACCAATCGTAGATGCACGATGAGGAGGTTTAACTTCAGATTGCCTATGAATATACATTTTCCATATCTATAGCAACATCGTATTTGCCTTTGATTGAAAGACTTTTCCATGACTGAAAGTGAAATTCTAAACGCTGGATGTGACATAATGACGCAGTAATGAAATTTCTCGACTGAGGCTCTGTTTTGAGTGCAATGCGGTCAAAACAATTTTCGATGAAAGCAAAAAAAAGTTTAGATTCTTTTTCGGAATTCTTTAATGGAGAAGAGAAAAGAATTTCATAAAATTTCGTATTCCGGAAAAAACGTTGACACATCATTCTTATTTTCATCTCTCTATTTAAAATTCCATTCTTTGTTTTTATATTATCGTGTCATAATCTGCCATCATCGCAGCCATTTTGCTTGGCTTTCAGAGCTTTTTTTGGAAAAGATTGACGCTATTCATGGAGAACTTCATGTATTTCTTTTTTTCCAGATAATATATGCTAATGGAAAATTTTTTAGCAATTTCTATTCTTTTTCTTTTTTTTTTCGTGGGCTAAAATATTTTAAATGTCTGTTATGAGTTAATTTTCCAAAATAAAGAATCATGTTTTCAGTGACACTAACCGCATTAAAAGGTACTTTATTTCATCTTTAAGCAAAAAGAGTAGGAGTTACTGGCATAAAAAAAATGTCTTATTTAAGCACATATTTCGGTTGTCTAATGATTATTTTTTCATTTCATTATTCAATAAAAATTCATAAAAAAAATTTCTGTATTAAAATCCAATCAATCAGCATTTGTTTTTTTCAGCAGAATTCATCTTCTTACCATGTTAAATTCTCATCACAATATTTTATCACGATGCAGTTTCAGATAGCAATGCAACAAACTAAATTTATTTAGAATCAAAATTGTTTTAGAAGAAAATTGTTTGTTTATTTAAACCTAATCCGTTTATTTTCTATCATAACGTATTCTTTTCTATTTTTACATGTTTGGAGATACAAATATTAATTATATCATCGAGTGATGATATGAAAAGTCCAAATATATCTTCTAGACATTATAAAGACAAATATTATCTGATTGAATGATATTAAAAATTAAATTAATATTTTCCAAATTTTGCTAATTATTTAAAAACCCGAATAACATAAATCTCCGGTACTCGTAATATTTTCAAATTCCATGCGTAATATTTTCAAATGATATGCAAATTCCATGCATTAACTCGGACGTGGTGGACTGACGGTAAGGTCTCGGTGACGACGGTAGAGGGTTTCAGGTTCGATACTCGATCTGACCGATGAACTGTCATGCACGTTAAATCAGTTAATGAAACGTTCTCCCGATGATGAAGTGTGGAAGCTTGGAGAGGGGGTGCTTGTTTAGGTGTCATCCACGTCACCTGACCGCGGTTCAAGATTGCGATGTACGTCCAAAAATAACCGTAATGTTTCTTTAAAAACGGAATTCTAATGTAACTAAACTTAACGTTCATTCATTAGTCATTTTTAAAGTGCTAAAATTCGAATTTCTTTCAAAAATAATTATTTAATTATCTTCAATTAATTATCATTATAAAGCAAATATTGTTAAGATAGACTGAAAATATGTTGCATGCTAAATAAGATTTAGAAATTTCTGAAATTACATATTTTTCGAATTCCTCCATAAAGGTACTTCAACCACCACGACTTCACGCTCTTCAACCAGTAAGAAATATATTTGAGTTCACATTTTACTGAGACAAATAACCATTTAAGTGACAGACGCATAACCATTTCACATCAGAAATTGATGTCGTAGGAAAGATTTTGGCTAACTTCATTTCACAAAAAGCAAATTGCAGTTTGTTACTTTCAGCAATTGTTTTATTTGCCTTAAGCCTTATTTGCGGGCATTTTATAATAATAGCATGTAAATTCTGAAAATTACAAAAGATTTTATTCAAAATTCCTAAATGTTTCTCATTTTGCTTATAAAACGAAGACTTTCTAATTATTTATTCAAGACTTTCTAATTATATGACAAAATTTGATTAAATCATTATATTAATATCTGAAATGAATTTTGTAATTATTTGAGGAAATGCGAATATTTTCAAATAATTTTATATATGATCATGAAGGAAAAATAGCATATTTTATTCTTTCAAAATTCCAAAGTCAGAGATATTGAGAAATTTATATGGAAATTCTAATTGACACAGATTAATATCGACATTACATGCAATTGAATTTCAGAAGCTCTCTAAGATAAGAAATTGAGGGATTTTAGACACATGTGAATTCTTTAATTAAATATAGCAGTTAATAACAGGTTAAAAATTTGCAAATCTCCTTGCTGAAATTGCACTCAATTCATGCAAAAGAAAACTAGAAAACTGGCATAAAAGAGTTTGATTATATACCATTTTTCATTTCTATGAGAAAAGGCGCGGATAGTTCAAGCAATTTTTTTCTATAAGAATCCTGGTGAAGGGAGAGGAGTCTGCATATGTCTTGAGTGCAAATAGACATACTTGCCGACGGGCAGACGGTAAACATGACATTCGGGAACGATTATATCTTCGGATTGCAATTGTTGGGATAAAGTTGCTCGAAGTAGACGGACACTAATAGATTTGTAACCAAACTGAGAAACGTGGCTAGTTTAACCGTTTTGAATTCGAATTAATCGGCAATTCGGGCTTTTTATTTTTCTTTCTATTTGTTACAATAGTAAAATAGCATCTAAAACATAAATTTTTTTTTAGTTTAAAATCGAGTCTACAAATTATAATTTTTAAAAAGTTTTAAACTATTTTCATTGGTTAAATATACTCATATTTTACCCCCATAATGATCCTCAATAAATAACTTTTTAAGAATTTTAATCTCCTTATGCATTTAATTACAATTCAGTGTTGTCTATCAGAAGTGACCCAGCAGGAGTGGTTTCTCCAAAACGCGTAATCGAACTTGTTCACTTGTTATTGGACAACCAAACAGACCAATAGAATTCGAATGAATGGACTTCGTTCAAAATTCAAAAGGTATCTATAAATTTAGTCTTAAGTCCATATGCCGATTAGCCTTCTAGCTCAAAGTGTTATTGGAATATAGACTTCGCAAAAAGACAGACATGATGGATAAAAAAAAAATCTGTATCTTCGAACTCAAGAGGCCTATAACGGGAAGATTTGTCAACATCTCGAATTTGAATTTTTTGACTATTTCAATACTTTCTTTATATTTCGTATATAAGAAAGCAATATATTTATATATAAAAATTTATATATATATATATATCTATATATATATATATATTCATTTTTTTAAAAACTAAATTAAATTATAATAAAATTATTATATCAAATTATTATTAAAAATTTTATTAATAAATTACTTTTGTGGTGGAATGAAAATCATTATGATCCGTGCAGTGGTGGCAAGAGGACTTATGTTTTTGGAAACATTTCACACAAAACAAACACAAAACACGAAAACAATACAAGACATTAAAGCTCATCTTAACAGAATCACGTCTCATTTTTTACAATCGCAATGCACTATAGGACACCATCGATTATCCAAAAGAAAAGTTCATTATTTTTTAAATTTCAAGATTTTATTCATTCAATATATACTATTTATTGCAACTCTTAAAAATATTGTATAAATCCTTTTTTGCTTACTTTAGTTTAAAATTCTTTGTTTTTTCATGCTGAATCTTTAATAGAAATTTTTCTTAATTATTAACTTTTGAAAAATAATTAGCATGATGGCTTCGAATTAATTGGATTCCATACTTTTTAATTATTATTCATTGTTTTTTTTTGTTGTTGTTGTTGTTTTGCACTGCTTACCTTAAAAAACATTTTTTTATTATTTTAATAGGTCTATAAATAGATATTAACTGTCATTGGATGTCCATACTAAAACAAATAAATGAATAAAGATATGAAATTTTTTTATATTTTAAATAGAAAATAGCAGGTTGGGTTTTTTTTTTTTTTTTTTTTTTCATTCTTTTGAATACCGTAGATATAATAAAGATGAAAGAAAATTCAAGTTAATTTCTAATAAAGGTGAATTTCGAAACAGGTTTCTTAAAACATCAAGATCATTATTTTTGATCTAATATCAATTTTAATAGTCTGAAATATTGCGATTTTAATTTTGTCGACAGTGTCATAAAATAATAAGAAATAATGAGAAGAATTCTGATTTAAATCTTAAAAAATTTATTTCTATAAGCATGCATCTGATTTGCATTACTTATTTCTCTTTCTAATGAGCTTTGTAATAAAATTCTCTGTGGGTGTTATTAATGAAATTCCGTTCTTTCTAATGGAATTTTCATTCATATGTTGATGTGGTAAAGGGTTGAAATTAAACACAGGTTTATATTTTTTATGGTTACACACAATTTTAATTTTTTCATAATTTATTTATGATTCAATCGATTAATTATTTAAACTTATAACAAATAGAAGGACAGCCCTCTTGCAACGATAGAGATAGTCGTCAGAAATGTAGAGTCGTTAGGAGTTGTCTAAGTTGTTTTAGATGGGAATTGTGTTGTATCTAATTGTTTGGGACTGTGGCTCATGAGATCTTAAATATAGTTGTGTTTGAGTTAGCTGGCGTCGGTCATTCTTGGATCAATCAATCACAAGTTTTAATTACATGTTGGTGATTACCACTTGATAGCGAGTTTGAGAAAAAAAAAATTCCCATAAATATTCTGTAATATATGTAGGATAGCGTCTAAGGGTAAACTGAATTTTTTGAAAAAAAGGAATAACAACATCCAAATTAAAAAACAATTAATTTATTAATACTACATATTAATTAAAACATTTCAATATTTACAGAAATGGAATAAGATTTAATCAGGAGCAGGGTTCATCCTAGACTGAGACTCCAAAACAGGGCCAAGCCTAAAACGGGTATATAAAGGGAACACGTAAACAGCGTCAGATCTTACTCGTCCGTCACCGCCGGTAGAATTGATTCTTACTCTCACAGAGAAAGAGATCTTCTCTCTGGTTACTCTTTTTGGAGCCTTCAGGCGTCCCGGCGTCATATGCGCGAGAGCCTCTCCTATTGGATATCAAAAGCCAGCCAGATTCGACTTGACATGATTGGTGTCGCCATCTCTTAGATATGAAACCAACTAAATACTTCAATTTATCACAATCTCTGAAACAGGCTTACAGCCAACATTATTTCCTACATATATATAATAATAATTAATGACTAAAAGGTTTTAAAAAAAGTTAAAATCAAACAATTGCATTTCTTTGTTCACTAATAAATCTGTTTTTTAAGCAAGAGGATTGATTATATTGATTTTTTATTCTGAATGAAAGTTACCTCTGAACAAAGTATTCTTGAAAATAGTTTCCAGTAGGATCTTGCATCTCCTCAAGGCAGTCCTACACAGAAAGAGTAATACTTTCTTTTATAAGCGTACATAGACATTAAAATTTCAATCCTGAATTATTTTACTTTCTATCTTTATATTTTCAATTAACATGTCCATCTTCAGTAAAAAAATCAAGAGCTTTTAATCACTTCTTTTTGAATTAAAAGTACATATTTTTGTTGAGATGACCAAAAATTAGGAAGATACATTGCACAATGAATAGAATAGTGCAAACTTTTAAAAATAATATAAGTTGCATCGCTGCCAAAATTTGAAATTTGTAAATACTCTTTCAAGAAAGCAATTAAAAGATAATGTAAAATATTAAATTGAAAATTTTAGAAATATTTAATCCTGACACAAAAAATGCCGTGAGAGATATCTGTTAAGAATAAGATGGTCAAGTTTTTCGGTACGGCAAATGTCAATTTGCAGTTAGGAAACAGATTATCTGGATATAGACTTTTAATAGTACTATAATGTTATGAGTAGAAGATTTTACTTCATTTGGAAGGTCCATGCACATAATGAATAAAATAGATTGTAAAATACAATTAAAGCATTAATTTAATTTCACAATTTGATGCTTGAAAATTATTTGTTAAGAAAATTATGATCAAGTTATAATTTGATTGCTGTTAAACCCGATCGAAATTTCCAGATCGTCAGCTGGTTGCCATAAGGGGCTAGTGTTTATAAAATTGTCCTTTGCAGGCTGTGTCTTTTTAAATCCTCAATGATTCTTTTTTAATCTAGTGTAATTTTTTTAAAAATGCGAATGATTTTATATTTTGAGTGAGTACTTAAATGAGTGATTTTATACTATAAATGCTTGCGAAAATGAGTGAAATTATGAGTGAATGCTTAAATGAGTGAAATTATGAGTGAA
>JAPMOR010039662.1:614596-638839 GCA_026543865.1 Argiope aurantia | reverse complement strand
GAGTGAAATTATGAGTGAATGCTTAAATGAGTGAAATTATGAGTGAAAGCGTAAATAAGTGATTTTATATTATGAGTAATTTTAAATATGAGTGATTGCTTATGCTTTTCATAAATGTGATTTTGCTTGTGATTTGCTTGGGTTGCGAGTTCGAACCCCGCCGACCGAAGACTCCCCGCGTAAATCTGTCGGGGTCACAAAGTCCTCCATGTCGAAAGTAATACCACTGGGGGTACTGGATCAGAGGGGATCGTTCTCTGATTGAGGTCTAAATGACGATCTGTGGATGAGTGAATGAAATGCATGAATGAAGTCCGCCCCGTAAAAAGGGTTGTGACGCGTGAGTAGCTTCTTCAGTAGCACCATCTTGGCCCTAGATGGCGCTACTGAACCCTCGGTTTAAAATCCCCGACATCTAAAGTCAGTGGGCTTGTCTATGACAAGTGCCATTAGAAACAACAACAACAACATGAATGTGATAGCAGCTATAAAGACAAAATACCATAATGATATCCAAAAGAAACTCTTTCAAAATAAAAATAAAAAGACAGAAATCTTTCAAAATAATCATTTCTTTTTACAGAATAATAGCGATATAAAAAATAAACAAAATGTACTCTGTATTTGCGAATCTTAGTGTAATGTTGTTATTAATTTGTAAGATGTCATTCCCCACACTCTGCACTTTAGTTTCATTCATATAATTTCATTTCATTCAGACTTATACAAAAACAATAGCATAAACAAAATAGCTAAGTATGTAAAGAAGAATCGGTGAATGATAAATAGTAGAAGATTATTTTTATTGGTCGAAACTTTTCACATGTAAAATGAATCTACAGCAAAATACAAATACAACCTTCAAAAACAAAAAATGTGGATAAAATTACTTATTTCGGAATTTTAAAAAAATTATTTCCCCTCCCCCAAAAGTAGTTTTCAAAATATCGTCGCAAATTTAAAATTAAATAAAAATAAACTTTTCAGAAATTTATTCTGATTTAGAAAATAATCTTTTACGTTACAGGCATTTCCTCCCCCTTATCCTATTTTTTTTTATTGAATGCATAAATCAATAAGTATTTAATTTTATATATTCATTCATCTTAAAAATTCCGAAATTCTGTTTCATCAAATTTTCGTCAAAAAAATTCATTGGATTTGGAAAATATTCTATATTTACATATATAAATTATTAAAACGTTTTCTCGATGCAACGAAAAACATTCATGTCAATGTAAATATCCATGTCGCTTTCGGAATAATAAATCATGGAAGATTTGATTCAAGGGATGCTATATCTCATCTAATATGATAGAAAGTATTTTGAGATAGATTTGTAATGTTGTAAGCCGACTTTGGTGATAAACTACTTTTACTAGGAATAGTGATTCTATTCATTTCAATTAAATCTCTTAGTGTTCATTGTTTCCTTAGTAACGCATTTTTAGGCATTAAATTATGATGTATATTAGAGTCGGATAATTTTATTAGCCTTATATCTATTCCATTTATTGTTGACATGAACCATTTTTAGGAAGTATTGTGTCATGACATCTTAATGCTATGGAAAAATTCACACTTTTAAACATTTGATGAAATAAAGAAAACGGTTGCAATTTTTTTGAAACAATTAAATCTATAGTAAAAAAAGAAAAAATTAGGGCAAAAATATTGCTTCAAATCATTATCATAATTCAGAATAAATGCCATTAAATTTAATTGTAAAATGACAAATTTGTTTGGAAGTTATTTTCGAACAGCATTAAAGGCACGCTTAAATCTTATAAAATGAAAATTATAGTTAAAATTTCGAATAACTTTCTCTAGGATTTACATTCCTATCCTAAAAAATGTATATGCACTAAATTTAGTGGCTCTAAATCAGATGGTCTTCCCTATAGAGCGCCAACACATACACTTTTTAATTTATCCTTGGCCAACAACCGACTTCTTGGATTTATTTCAACCGACTTCGTTAGATTTAATTTCATTCAAATCTCTTATGCACAAATTTACGTTCAAAATCTTCAGTGTTGAAACTGAGATTAAGACCATGTTATTATATTAGCTCTACACTTTCTCTGTTACCGTATACTCGAATCTTTTTAGCAGATAATCATTGCGTAGTTAAAAATTTACCCGGGTGTTTGTTTTAAATGGCATTTCGCCTTTTGGGCAAATGTAATTGCATTTCTTGATTTTTCATGTAATGTTAAGATGCAGATGCGATATAAATCTACAATTCAGATGTTAAATCTGAGTGCCAAATTTTTTGCATCTAATTTTCTTTGTGTTGTAATCATCGTGTTCACTTATTTTGGGAATACGAAAAGGCAGATTTCTTATTGATTCAGCTCAAAATTTCATTGAAATCGAAAATTTTGGTATAAATATCAATTTTTTTTTCTTAGCTCAAATTGTTTTTAAATTAAAAGGTTCACCGACAAACAAATAGACGGATAGACATTCGCACTTTTGGAATTCAAGGAAGTTTTAATCTATAAAATTCGTCAAAATTTCGAGTTTGGATTTTTAACGATGACAATACTTTCTCCTGTATATTTGGTATCCAAGAAAATAAAAGGACCACGGTGACCTGGCTGTAAGCCAAACGTCCCCCCCGCTGGTGTGGTGTGGAGAAGGGGGTGCCAGCTCAGATGTCGTCCACGTCATCTGACAGCGGTTCAAATTTACGAGGTCCGTCTCAAAATAGTCATAGTGTTTCTTTACAACGGAACATTAATTTAACTATACCAAACTAAACCGAGAAAATAAAAAAGCATTAAAAATACAAGCAAAATCTTAAAGGACTTTTAGTTTTCTACTTTACTTTTCACAAAAATTTCTATAGCGAATGTTTCTAATTGCCTTTAAATCATAAAAGATAAATAAACGAATAAAATCTTATTGTTTTAATTCAGAATCTTAAATTATTAATACCATTTGTTTTCATTCTTATAACATTTATTAATAATGTCCTCCAATTATTTGCATAGGAAAACAAAGTAAAGCAGTTAACCTTTTCGTGCTTATTTCCATCTGTTTTGCGTAGTGCCATTTCTCAAATTCCCCATAAATAGGAAATTGCTTTTTTCTTTCTATTTTAATAAAGTAAGTGCTGGCGATTTCCTTCTAATTATGAACATATTTCTTTCAAGAATCTTGCACTAATATTCTGTAATTCATAAAGTGGATAAAGAACAATATTGTTCAAATAAAACTATGAAATATCCTAATATAAAATTCAGAAAATTAAATCTAGAATCATCTTGAGTGATCTTTATATATGAAGGAAAATAATGAGCCCTGCATATATCCTCGTAAACTATGTGAGGCTCAAGGCTCAGAAATATTTACCAAGATTTTCCATTTCAATCCTTGTAATCCTCTGGTTTCTGGGTGATTTAACTGCTGGTATAGAAGCACTAATGGAAAGCCAATACAAAAGGAACATAACAATCTTAAAACGTATAATTATTTGCTATGCCATTAAGCCTCGTAAATCAAGAAAACTCTTAACGTGACTCTTGTATTTATTTAGTGATATTGATAACTGATATGGATGCTGATATCGATAATAGTATTTGCCGTTATGGATCCAGAAATACGAGAAATTCATCAATTTTTGTCATTTCTTTAGGGCAAACTAATCTATTTTAGTTTAAATGTAATTCATTTTCAATGAATTATAAACAAACACATACGAATAAAGTTATCTTTGCCAATATTTACGAATAAAATTTTAATCTATTTAAACGCTTCTTTTTTAATCTATTAACGAAAGTGTTTTTATGTGTGTTTATATGTCTGCAATGCTGTGACAAGTCTACCCACTTTCGGCTATGAAATTTGGCAGAGAAATGACTTCAATGATGACGATGCATTTCGGAACCCAAATTTTAAAATTCAATGTAAAAATAGCTTTATTAAATGTTTTGTGGTGTTATGAGTCATTTAGGCATATTTTTCTTTAGTATCGTTTTTAATGATTGTAGAAAAAAAGTGCCATTAAAAGTAGCAAACAATTATCATTCCAAAAAAATAATTTTACATTTCTGAATTAATAAATTGATTTTGAGAAATTTTTAGAAATTGCTACTTTTTAAAAAAAATTAGGGATTAAATTATTGAATTTAACATTCCAATTCCTTATCTTTCCCAAATATTTTGAGGTCATTCAAATGCTATTTCTTTATAATTTAACATAATAAAAATCAAAATGTCCATATTTAATGATTTATAATTGATTCTTTTAATTGAATTTGAGTAAAATTTTATTGAATTAATCTGACTGAAGTTGAGTGAAAAGATTGCCTTTTCTGTCTTACTAGGAAAGCCAAACAAACCAGACACAAGAAAATGATTTTTAAATAGATTAAATTTTAACTATCAGTCTACGACGTACCATCTATATAAATATTTGAAATAATTGGGAAAATTAAAGAATCCTTCCCCATCCACAATTTCTGCACCAATTTGGCCAATGTTTATTATATTAAAATTAAAGTTACCTAAATAAGTTATCAACGGTCCCCTGGTCTCTACTGCCATTCATTTCAAAAAAAATCTCAAAAACACTTCCTCACAATGCATTCTCTGTGAAGGAAATGTTGACAATCACAGCCATTTAATGCACAGATTTCTACGATTTCTATATGAAAGCCTGTACTCATAAATGCAATGCAAATGGTCACGTTTCTATTCCTCCATTTTTGAGAAATATTCCAAAACAAAATTTAGCCACAGACCCAAACCATCACCGTTTTTGTCACCAATTAATTTCGCCACTTTGTAAGCACAGCTAACCAATCAGAATGTCCTATCAAGAATTAAATTAAATTAAACTATTAATTTAAAATAGTACTTTTGCGTCTTTTGATACGATACATTTCATCAAAATAGATCGACATGACTTAATCAATGCTATTAATAATATAACCGAAGGCGATGAGAATTTTCCTATTAAGAAATTTCAGATGATTCGGCTAAAAATAACCACTAAAAGGGTATCTATGTTATCTCAATACATGCAAATATTAAAAAAGTGTCATTCTTACAATGCCTTCCTTTATTACTTCCATTTTAATAATTCACTTCAAAGTTTTACATTAGTCCTTTCAGTTACTCATAACAAATCTTCGTGTTGAAGCATATAAGCTAAAATTTTATCTGTCTCTATACTCATATAGATGGATAAAATTTTAGCTTATATAAGTATTATGTATTTGTGTGTGTATTTATGTATATGTAAATTGTCACAAAGATGTAAAGAACTACTCCATCGGTTTAAACAAACCATTAGATTTATTGCAGCTAAACATTTCGCTCATAATAGCACGAGACTGGGAACTTACCCATCACTGATGGGATTCAGGTTTTATACATATATGGAATGTTCGAGAACAGTCCACTTTCAGTATTTAAGAAAGATCCAGGGCCTTTCAGATCTTAGTTAAACAATATATTACAATTGAAATAAAACAATTCCAGAATTTGGATAAAACACTTCGAATCATGGATTTACTAATGAGAAATGAGATGCTGCGCCGATTGAGTCACAGCGATTACTAGTTATTTTAATTTGTGCAATATATTCTATATTTCATTTTTTTTTCATGATCATTTATAAAAAATTTTAAAATTTATTATTCAAAAATATTTTTTGAAATTCAGAACTTTGTCTAAATAAATATAGAAAGCGTTCATTCTTGTGTGATTGCTTGGTTGTCAGTGCATAACTATTTAAGAAATCTTTTATTTTTCATTTCGTTGTATGTTTCTTTGCTTGTTGTTTTTTCTGGAAAATAATGGAATAATCTGAAACTTTTCAACGGTTAATATTATATTTTAAAAAATTACATTTGGAATATTTTTATATTAACTAAAAAATAGTTAATTTGTTTTGTGAAACCGCTATATAAAAGAAATAAAATTTTTATTATAAAATTTTAACCAAATGAAAATTTAAATCGCTTGAAATAATTCTAGATAAGACCTTTAACGTACAATTTCCTTTTATTAGAAAGGAAAATAATAACAGTAAGGTTTCATTCAATTTAAATGCAGTATATCTTTACATTTCTATTTATTTTTCAGAAATCTAAAAACAAGTATTGAATTTATTTAGAAAATAATTATTATTAGTTATTTTCTTTCATTTTTAAATTTTATGAAACAGACTTTTACAACTTCATTTAATCGTGTTTAGTTTAATTGTTTTTTAAATGAATCATTTGTTATTTATATTAACATTTAAGCTTAGAATTATTAACTATATTTTCTGTTTGTATCATTACCTATTATAACCTTGAGTTAAAAAGAAAAACAGAAATTACAATAATATTGTGAAATGCTGCTTTTCCCTCTTTGTACAAATTAGAATTAGTAACTATTCAAAGACATTTTTTAATGAATCAAACATGCGATTCCAGTTCTTACTTTTGAAAAAGAAAATTTTCTATTTTGCATTATTTTGATGCATTTGAATGTTAATAAAAAAGGGTATTTTTTTTCTAATCATTGCCTGAAATGAAAACTAAATAGAGCAAGGACTATCGGGTTCTTTTTTTTACTTTCATCGGAGAGTATTTAAATGAGGTAGGAATTTTCATCAATAAGAAAATAAATATTAATAATTAATAAATGTTCATGTTATAAAAAACTGTTTGGAACAAATGAAGCTCAAGTTACTTTCTCCGGGAAGCTGCTGTATCGATATTGGTTTTAGCAACCGAACAGCATGTTATGATCCTGATCATCACAAATGTATATGTACAAAAATTTGTATCTCAAATTTAAAAAAAAAAATAGAAATACGTTTCGGAGAATTTCCAGCACCAAGCGAGGTAAATGCATATAATCTTTGCATATAATTTTGCATGTCCTTAATTTATCTCTTGTCCTTGATCCAAAATTTTCTATTTGCTGTCATTTATTAGTTTTCTGAAAATTCAGCAAGTAACATTTATTGCAATCTGAACTCACTCAATTGACCGATAATTATCTGTTTTAATAATTATCTGTTAAACGTATATAAAATTTAATATTTGGTTTATGTATTTTGTTTGAAATTTGCTTGTTTTAACCTTATGCTGTGACATACCACTGAGATTCGAACGAAATTTGAAGCCCTTGTTCCATAGGGCTTAGGAGGATTAATTATGATATTAAAAATTTTCTACCGCCCACTAAGGTTGGTGGTAAAATGGCGATAAAAAGACTTAATTTTTTCCCATTAACTTTAGACTATATCATTAAAGAAAATTACTTTTACCTCATCTTATATAACAAACCCTGCTTTTTATTCAATTTTTCAAAATTGATTTGAATAAAATTTATACCAAACTCCATTTTTTCCCCGAAATATTAAATTGTTTCACTATTCTGTCGCTTTTATCTTTCGTGCGCTTACGTCGATATCAAATTTGCTTTCTTCGAACAGTTTTATTTTTACTTTTATTACATAGAATAAAAACAAGAACTTTAAAGTGTGCATCGAGTTTTTATGGTCTTTTAAAATTATTACCCTTTAACTGTTTGACCAAATTTTGTCTCGTTCTTCATTTGTTTCAGCACTTATAAAATTTCCCATTCAATTAATTTACTTTTCTATCGTCTTTACATGTTTGAGTTTCAAAATTTTTTTGTTGTCACCGAAAATTCACTATTCTAAGATTTTTAGGATTTTGGTT
The DNA here is from genome assembly GCA_026543865.1 of Argiope aurantia. NCBI lineage: Eukaryota > Metazoa > Arthropoda > Arachnida > Araneae > Araneidae > Argiope > Argiope aurantia. Next base: position 631,145 of record JAPMOR010039662.1, on the reverse strand, counting down.
CATTTATTAGTTTAATTTTATTAATTCCATAAGGAGTATCATCATCTGGTCTTGAATAAAAAAAAATTTATTTCAATATCCAATAATATTTATAATGATAGATAAATAATAATTATAAATTCAGAAAAAAATTCAATTATAAAATTTCTCAATTTCATTACATTTATAAAAGCGGGCTTTTTAAAAACTTTATTCTTTTAGGGTTGGAGCACTCGAAAGTTTGAAATAAAGAAAGTTAAAAATAAATTAAAAAATTAAAATGAAATCTACGATCGCAAATTTCAAGTTATCATGTGAGAGCATTATCATTTTTAAGTCATTATTTGTCTTAATTAATTAATTAAACCGGTTTGAAACAAGACTTCTCTATCGGTCTCTAAGCATCTCTCTCTCTCTCTCTCTCCCTCTGTATATATATATATATATATAACAGCTATGATGTCATAGTTCTACGTCAACCTTTTAAAAACACGTCTGCTGTCAAAGAAGAATGCGCAATAATAAAGCAATGCTGGTAAAAGCAGATCAACCTTTTAAAAATGCATCTGCGTTCAAAGAAGCATACATAATAATAATGCAATACTGGTAAAATCAGGTTAAAAAAAATATATGCGATTGAAAGATGATGATGAAAATTGCCATTTATGTTTTATTCATTGCCTACGCGATTTCGAGCTTCAAAACCCCCTAACCAAAATCATGTACTCACATGATAATAAAAGTTCTTTCAAGTTTGTATAATAATAATAGATTTGTAAAAAAAAATTAAATATTAAACTTTTTGTAATTTTTTTAAGTAAATTATAATTTTTAGGTATAATTCTTTCTAAATTCTTATTCTCTAAAAGGTTGGTCATATTAAAGCTAGGAGAAGAAGATGATGGCATAGATTTTTCCAATTGAACACACTATATGCTAAAGGCAAGTATACATTGTCTCGCCTGAATTAGTCTGACAAGGAGTGAAAATGTATTCAGATGCTTATTCCTCCCCCCACACCACTTTTTCTCCCTTCTTCTTCTTCTTTATTTTCCTCTTCTTCTACTACTGCTGCTACACTTTTCAGTTCTTCCATTTTTTTTTTAAATTTGTAAATGCCGATAAGGCAGCATATTTTCAATATTAACATACATTTTTCCAATGACGTTAAAAGAGCATTTTAATTATTGTATATTGCATTTCATTTGGTGAAACTTAACTGCAAATATTTCTAAATTTACAGTTAAATTGAGAAAAGGAAATTTCCTAAATTTCTTTGTAAATATTTTGTCTCTGCAAATTTAAATATATTCATACGGAACTAGCACTTAAAACTAAACAACATTAAACAAAAGAGTCAGATATTTTTTATCAAAATACTGAAAAACCTTACAAAATAAATTTAAAATTTCGATATCTTAAGTATAAAAACCACAACCCAACAAAAGAATGAAAAAAATAGATCGAAAATAAAGACAGAAGGAATAAAGGAATAGAATACCTTTAATTTGCAGGTAAACTTCGATAGATAGGCCTTGATTTAATAAATAAAGGTAAAGCTTTAAATAAACTAACTATTCCTTTGTAAGTACAATGTCTGCAAAAACAAATTATTTCTTTTCTTTTAATTTTAGTAACATTTTTTTTATCATGTGAAAACATGATGTTGTTTTGGTTAGAGGGTTTTGAAGCGCGACATCGCGTAGGCAATGAATATTGAAGCTCGAAATAGGGCAGGCAATGAATAAAGCCTAAATGGCAATTTTCATCATCTTTTTATCGCATATATTTTTTACCTGCTTTTACCAGTATTGCATTACTATTATGTATGCTTCTTTGAAGCATATGCGTTTTTAAAAGGTTGATCTGCTTTTACCGGTATTGCTTTATTATTACGTATACTTCTTTGACAGCAGATGCGTTTTTTAAAAGGTTGACGTAGAACCATGTCTGTCTGTTCTGTTATCTTCTATCAGTTATCATATCTGTTATTTCGTCTCAAAATCGGTCCAGCTCCAAGACTGTGTTTTCCAGTTAGAAAAATTGAAAATGAAAGTTTTAAAAAAATATCATTATATATATATATATCGAGAGAGAGGAATAGAGGCCCTTTCAAACCGGTTAAAACTGGTTAATAACTTAATATGTATGTACACACTTAAAACTTCGAAAATCGTTCAATATAACGATTTTTTTTTATTGCTTAATAATGTTCTCTGATCCTGTAGATTTCAAACGATACCAAAATATCGTCAATATTCGAAATATTTCTCGAGTTATAATTATTTTTCTTGAGGTGCTTTCATTAAAAACTCTAGTTATGTTTTTTTTTAACTCATTTTATGAAGAATGATATTTTTCCACTATGTTGCTTCATTCAAACAATCATAACTCAACAAGAAATTTACCAAATACACTTATTTATATATCAAAATAATTTGCATGAAATAGCGGTTGTTTTGTGCCTCAATCAAAGAAATATTTATAGAAATAAATTTTTTATAGCTGTTTAAAAGTTAAAATTACAGAAAAAATCTCGCTTTTTCTATTCATCGTTGATGAAAAAATTATTAAAAAAACTATGTATTGTTATAACTTTGTTGAGGCAAACAACATGAAGACTAATATTAGGCATAATTTCCAACTAGAATTGTGTGTCTGTACAAATTAGAATTTTAGATATCATGTTTCAAAAAATATGCTAATTAGCTCATTAAATATTATTTAATTAATTAATAATTAGTGTAATATGGTTTTTTCTCACTGAAATGAGTTTAAACATATATTAATGACCTACTGTAAAATAACTGGATTTTTAAAGTTAAAATTTAAAAAAAAAATCTTCTAGTGTGTACGTACATCTTAAATTAATTAAGACAAATAATGACTTAAAAAATAATAATGTTCTCAGATGATAACTTGAAAATTATGATCGTAGATTTCATTTTTATTCATTTATTTATTAGTTTTATTATTTTTTTATATATTTCGCAGAGAACTTTACAAACACAATCCGTAGTATCTCATATCACGCACTTTGTTTGTGGTACTGGCACAAACAGCCATGATATTTAAAAAAGACGGAGCCCCTCTTTTTTCAGTAAACCGTTTCCAGACAAGGAAAAAAAAAGGCAAATTCTTTCACACACAAAAAAAGAATGAAATAAGAACTCAAAGATTCTGCAGTCGCTCTTTTTTAATTCAAAATAAGAAAGAAGCACTTTTGCTATAAAAGATGTATCTGGCTTGGAGAATTTTTCTCTTTTCAATTTTCGTTCAAAACTATGTGGGATAAAAAGAAAATCTTCAGCTAGATATCTTAAAAGGAAAAAAAATTGCACTTCAGATGAAACGAATCGTTTGTATGAGAGATTGAGGTGCTTTTATAGGTGATTAGTGTTTAGTTCTTTCTCTAATTATGCGATACAACTGCAACAAAATAAATCCTTATTCGGAAAACGAAAGTAGATTCATTTCTTGTGTGTGAAAATATATATGACTGCATTTTAATATGTGATGACACATTAAATGTCATCACACATTTTACACAACATGGCACAATTTACAAAGCGTATATATTACGAAATACAAGCGGAAATTAAAATCATACCACGGATTTAATTGTTGGCAAAAGCACGTGCTTAAATGTTTTCATGGAGAGTTTGAATTTTATAAAAACATTATTACAGGTAGAGTATCAAATTGCATTAAAATATTATTAAAGTTAAATAAAAATTTGTACGAAAGTGAAATTTATATCATTAAAAAGATAATTATTTTAATCTTCAAATAAAACAAAAGCATTTTCATAAGATAATTATTTTGGAAGATATGAGTATCAATGTCCGTTGGCAAGTCATAGTGATTACAGCCAGACTTAACATGTGGGTGCCAAAACTAATACATTTTGAAGTCATTGCTCTCCATATATAATCGTGACATTTTCGATTTCAACTTTATGGGCCGTTTGTTAGCATTTCTAGTATACACGAAGAATTGCAGATTTCTAGAAAGTTTTTATGCGTTTGGCACTATTTTGACATGCTTGGAGAGAAGTCGTACATTAATATGAAGCCTTTCTACTGGTAATAGTTAAGCTTATTTTTGCGCTTGATTGAATTTTTTGAATCCTTTTATATTTTCTTTCCTCTGACTGAATTTCCTCTTTGGTGACTTGGCGAATTATTTCCAGAACACATCTAATAATATTTTTCAGCTCCATTAATTAGCTAAGGAAAACTTTTGATTCAGTACAGCTGTAAAAATATTCAATGAATAAAACAGTCTGAAAATTGTATCATGTTTCGTAGTATGTATTTGACTTTGCTATTCGACAATTAGCAATAAGCTCGATTTCTTATATATATAGGTTACTATTTAAGGGAAGGTAGCCAACCCCCACTTCTTTCTGTATCCACCATGGCAGCCAGAACAAACCACCATACCAGAAGCTTCTCATCCACATTTTTGAAGTGCCTCCAGTGGAAGTGTACTCAAGTATAAGGGAAAAATTAATTGTTTTTGTATTTCTTCCTGTGATTCCATGACGGTTAGCAATGGGAAGGAAAAAAGTGTAAGAGAATGCACTTAATAAGAATTTTCCTTGTGTGAATGTGCATATGTTAAAAAATCAGCCGAGGATGGACCAGAAATTCAGTTTTTAGTCTTATAACTTCTACCTAATACCCACTATCGAGAGAAATTTTTCAACCTCAACTATTTCTCTCTCCTTTGAAATAAGTAACCTCGCTATAAAATCAGTATACACTATAACATTATACTGAATATTAAAAAATTCAATCAAAATTCCTCCTCTTCCAGTTACAATGACCGTTTAAAAATAAAATTCTTTAAAAAATAACATCTATATATTGTTACAAATCTATTGTAGTGAAAGCTTATAAGCCAGTTAACAGCTACGCTATACGAGCAATTGCTTTTGTATTGTGGTCATGTTACTCGGCTGCGAACCACAAGGTTCCGGGTTCTATCCTCACTCATACCGATCCGCCACACTATAATGTTGTTTCCCAGCGCAGTTAATTCCATAGTAGATTAAGTTCAGCTCTGTTGCAAGCCGATCAGATGCAAAATAAATGACCCCCAAACTTGGCGACGGTTTGGCACCGAATCTGGCGATTTTGATAATAAGATTGATGATATTGGAATCTTTAAGAATTTAAGCGAAATTACCAATATGAGGGGAGATATGCTTAATTGTTCGAGAAACTTCTCCGACCTGCTCCGAACACTATAAAGCCGGCTTCCGAAGCCAGAAGAAGAAAAGTAAGTAAGAAGTCGTATAGAAGTCAGAGAGTGAGTAAACGACGAATTAGGCGGATCAATCCACCGAAGCGCAAACGTTAAATGAATCTCAAGCAATAACTGGATTGAGAATTGGTACCGTACCGTGAGAGCATTGGAGACAAGAATTGTAGCAGCATCGTGTCGTGTGTGGAGTAGCCAATCGTATAGTAATCAGACGGTATTTGTATACAGCCAAATCGCAGAAGAGTGGATAATAGCAGTGGTTTGGAGAGATGTTTGTGTATTGCGGGTACTACTACCGATTACTACTTATGAGCTCCTGTTTGTTCTAAGTGTGATGTTGTGTATTGATTGGGTACGTCTCGGCTGTGTCTTATCACTTCGTATTCGTGTCTTCATATTAACTTGTTAAATTTATTATTGAGGCCCACTATAAGCGAACCAGTTCGAATTTCAATGGAATTTTGGAGTTAAATATAGAGATTCATCAAAATCACGAGTTCAAATTTTTTGTTGATTACTATTCTTTCTCTGTACTACGTATAAGAGAAAGTAATAAAAGGGAAGTAAGAAAAGTACAGCTTTTGCAAGGAAATGAAACAGATGTGCGACAACAGCAACAGTCTTAGGCTACGAGAAATTTACCAATATATTTTTCCCCTTTTTCCCGCAGAAACTTCAGAGGAAATATTCCGGAAAAAAATATTTGCAGCATCTTAAAATTAAAAATGTTATCTTTTCAACGACAGCAATTTTATTTTTAAGCATTTTTTTTTTATTGTCATGCATTTTTTTAAAGGATTTAACAAAAATAATTCTGGAATAAAGATATTAATAGGTATTTCTTTGCCAGGGAAACGATAAAACTTCTAACTATTCCACACATTTTTTAAAAAAAATTATCTATTATTACAACACATTATCTTGGAACAAGAGTTTGTATATTATGATAGTTTATGTAACAATTGTTTATATGTTAAAAATATAATACGTTATATCATTTTTATCTAGAGGCGACGGGGTATGGTTCAAAAATGCACAAGATTAAAAAAAAATTAATCTCCTCTGAGGATTCGTACTACACCAGTTGTGAAATTGGTTTTCTTTTGGAGGCAGAATGTTTCAAATAAGGTATTTCTATTCTTTATATTTAAACTTTTTGTCTTTTTCATTCTGCTTTCCTGATATTTTATTTTTTATTGTTTTTCATTAGAATAAGACCTTTACCTAGCTTTCTACTTTTCTTGTTGAATGGTTTTAATGCAAAGTCAGTGTTTTATAGCAAAAGTTTTGAATTTTTCTTGACCCCTTCATTGTTATTTTAATTCATCCTTTTTCCCATATTATTTAGTCTATCGTAGGATGAGAGTCATTGCCTTTAAAAGTATTCTTATAAAGAAGGTACATAAAAATAAAAATCAAGACAGCAATGCATGCTTTAAATGAAGTGATGTGCTAAGCTAGGATTTCATAAAATTAAATAAATATTAAAATGGTATCTCTAATTATTGATTTAAAATGGAATTAAATTAAATGATATAGGGATAAACATAAGAATTGAGAATAAAAAAATATAATTATATATTTTTTTTTATAATTAAACTGAAAAGATTTTAGTTCAGTGAAATTAACGCCCCATTTTAAAGAAGCCCTAGGATCTTCAACCTTTTAAAGCAACTTTCGTAATCTGGAACTGCGTTCAGATGACGAAGACGACATCTGAGTTAGCACCTTTCTAATTTCCGTGCCATATCAAAGGGAAAGACGTTTCGCCCAGACGAATTTAACGTGTACTAAACCCACCCAAGAAATCGGATTTCAAACGTAAAACCCTCTAGTTCCAAAGCAGAGCCTTTCCCAACAGACCATCGTAGCCCGAAAGAAATCCTATATAAGAAGGCTCTGCCTTTTATTTTGTATCCTTACAGAATTCTATTAGAAGTTATTCTGTAAGTATTCTTGTTAAAGGGTTTTTTTTTTGTATATACATAAGCCATCTAATGTGAAATAAATTAAAAATTGTGTTTTAAGAATAAAGGAGTTTTATTATTGAACTTGTTTTAAAATATAATCAGCTATTTGTGGGAAAAAAATGAATGACATTTTTTATTGGCATGAATTTCCTCATGATCCGAATGTAATCAATCCATTGAATAAGATATCATTCCTGATGTTTTGCAAACAGCTGATAATATCTACAACCATATTCAGTGACAAAACTTAATTGCCCAATTCGCTAAGCATTTGATTTCATTTCAACATCTAGATGGCATATGTATGCATCAGCATTAAAAAAAGAACAGAACAAGAATATAAACAAAGGGCTGCTATTAGAAATCTGTAAGAACCTACAGGATTCTTTAAGAACAGAAAAGGTTAAGCTGGTAGGGCACTTTTCTGTTTGAAAATGAAACAGAAGTCAAATATTTAAGCAATATTTTTTATAACGATAAGGTTTAGATAAGATTTGAAATCTTTTGAATCATGAAATAAAAACATTGAATTTAATTTTGAGTTTCAAACTTAGTCTGTTATGCATAGAATTCCAACTCAAACTTTAACAGAGTTTTCTTCAGCTGAGAACAGATATTTATGCATAAAAGATTAAGGATAAAAACTGCTTACAATAATTGCATTTTAAACATTCTCCTCAAGACTCTTATAAAATGAAACAAAAACTTTACTTTTAGTTTAAAAAAACAGCTTTGAAATAATAATGAATTATATTTATAGATAAAACAGAAAATTTCCTTTGGTGATTTCCTTGAATTCATCAAAGGTACCATTTTAACATATCAACTTCTTCCGAAATCGAATTAAATTCTTTCAGCAACTTCTCGTTCATTCTAACTTTAATTTTCCTTTTAAAAAAGAATTTTACTTGTATTATTAAAATATTTATTTTATTATACCTTGAAAAGTGGGAAAATTGAATTTTAGAAAAGAGAATATTTTAAATTATCAGTGGCGGATGTAAGAGAAATCATCAAAAGAAAATAAATTCTGAAAAAGTCTAGCTTTAAAGCTTTCTGTTACAACGTCGTAACATTTTGTGCTAATAATGGTAATAAATATAAATCAAAAATAATTCAATTGACTAAAGTTAATATATAAATTTATCCTATTCTAAAATGAATTTACGAGAGCTTTTAATCAGATTATTGCTTCGAATCGCTAATATTGGTTTCTTTCAAGTTTTGTCTTATTGTTAGAAAAAGAGATTTATAGATATTTTTAATACATGCAAAATTTACATCAGGTCCATAAACTCTGACCTTGGCGACAAGCGTTCTTTGAAAAACTGGTGCCAACGTTTGGCGATTTAATAAAGAATTCTGTCTCTTTGGCGGTAAAATGGAAGATTCGGAAAATTATAGGAATTTTAACTCTGCCTTGAATAGAAAACCGAGATGTGGAGAATTTTCTAGAAATTGTCTTGCTGTATTAGAAACCCTGTATGAAAGTGGCTAACTAATTCAAATGGCTTCTTTCTTTAGAACATTGAATGCAAAGAGAAAGTTTTTAATTTTTACTCGGAAAGCTGTTATATTATGTTGTTTGTTAATGAGCAATTTTCTATCAAATAATGTATTATTAGACCTCCATGAGATCGAAACACAAACTTTTGGAAAATGTCCGTCTGCTTGTGACGAAGATAAAACAAAAACATTTAGAGCTAGACGGATGAATTTTGGTATGCTATCTTTACACTAAATTTCCAGATCTGTTTATCCCCCTGTGAGAATGTAAGTTAATGCGAATTACAAAATGAAGAGATCTAGATCAATAAAATTCGTTGAACATATTCAACTAAAATGTACTCACCTATCAAATTTTCAGCCAAATCCAACTACGGGTTGTCTGTCTGCGGATCTGTACTTTCAGAAACATATAAACGCGATATTTCGGAAAAAACAAAATGACTTAAATATATCAAACTTGGTATGGAATTTTGTGACTACAAGTGTAGTTTTGTGTCAAATTTTTGTTTCAATAGGCTAAGAAAAACATCCCTAATGTACTGTAGCGGATTGTTATGAGCGAAGATAGAACCTGGGACCTTGTGGTTAGCAGCCTAGTAACAAGACCACAAGACAAAAGTAATGACTCATGTCCCGTAGCTGTTAGCTGGCTTATAAGCTTCACCTCAGTACAAATCCAATTTTCGGATACTACTAACACATGGCAGGGTTAATTCCCAAATAGCTCGCGGAAAACGACAGGATGGATTCAGTAAAAGTGCTATATTCACGACAAAAGTTAATATTGCGTGACTATTGTGCACCAATACCATGTAAGGCGTTCTCTGGCTTGACGAGTTTATAAGAGGATATTCGAGAAATTTCAGGGAGATCGTTACCATTATTATTATACGTAAAGATTCTAAGTTGCATCGACACATTTTTAAGAAAATATCGGACGGAAAATAAAATAATCCTAGCACGGAGAAAACACTTTTCTTTTCCCTCCATACATGTCACTATTTTTTGGGAAAAAAAACTTTTGCTGCTAAAACAAATTTTGAAAGACGTAAAATTATTAATTTTTTAAATTTTATTTCCTTTTAAAACTATTTAAATTTTTGGAAGGAAAAATTAAAAAATAATTACATCTAGTGGAAAAAATTCCAAATCGTTTTGAAAAGTATTTTTCTGAACTGAAATATTTTTACTTATCAAATACATTCTCAGAAATATACTAATCAAATTACTCAGAAACATAATTTTCAAATAAAAGTTTCGACAAAAAGCAATCTTGAAGAAATTTCTGCGTATCCGAAGTTATTTTTTATTCTAAATCTTCTGAATTCCTTTAATTTGCGAATGTTTAAGTATTTTTTTGGGGTGCGTTGAATAAATTTTTGTCGGTGAATCTGTAAATTGAATTCACAGGAGGAAAATTAATTTTTCTTACGCAAACAATTCTTCATTAATTGATACGGCACTGTCTTTTTTTTTTCACTTCAGTTTTTTTAACATAATTAAAAGGGGTGGCAGGGAATATGGTGGAGGGGAAATAAATCTCCTCTAGGAAAAAAAAAGAAAAAAAAACCAGTGAAATAAAACAGACAAAAAAGGTGAAAATAAAGAGACCGAGAAACTTTAATACATATTTCACTAGCAGTACCCGCACAGCGTTGCCCGTGGCATAACATCCAAGAGGAAAAATTAGCTTTAGACTTAAGCCTAGCCTCCACCCGATATGATATAGGAATGTCACGCGGGATCAAAAAGTTATTTCGAAATGATCAAAAATTACTACAAAACATTTTTTATAGCACACAATCAGAAATATTTAGGGTAAGCTTTGATATACAGTCATTTGGTGCCTTGCGAGGTTGGAAATTTTTCAGTGGCGCTTTGTTTGGGGTTACATGACCACCTTTTCTCTTTTATGTTACTGTTTGCTACTGTATTTTGATCTTTCCTGTTCATTTCCCTTGATTTTTTTTATGCTGCACATCCTCCTTCTGCTTACTTTTATTATTTTCGATTAAATTTTTTTGCATGCATTTCATGTTACTGCATTTATTGACTTTTTTCTATATTTCCATTAATTTGCTGCAGTGTCCCTCGGAACTTTTAGATTGGAAACGCTATTGCTCCCGTTCGCGCCATATTCGGCCATTTCGCTAAAGTTCGGCGATAAATTATTTTTTGGGGAAAATTATTGATATTAATGCTGTTCCATATTTATACTGTTAAAATGATTTAAATTTTCCCTTGTAAACAACACATGCCTTTTGATTCATTTTTCCATTTTAAAGTTGGGCTAAGCATTGATAAACAGTCATTTTGCGCCTTGCGAGATTGGCAATTTTTCTGTGGCGCTTATACTACCGGTACCCTATTGCTGCCGTTCTCGCCACATTCGGCCATTTCGCTAAAGTTTGGCGATAAATTATTTTTTGGCGAAAATGACAGTATATCAAAGCTGTTCCTAAAGCTGAACAATGTGAACAGACTATAGACATTGTTTCTATTGAAACCGAGGGATCATTTCTGTAATCCACACATGGATCGAAAATCAAAGCGGAGTACTCCTTTTCGGACCAAATATCAGGAACGTTTGTTCTTTCACTTCTTCTCCTGTGTCTCAAATTTAAATGTCTTTCTCTGTCAGCAGAAAAGCGATATTCATTCTGTCTCTGCAATTCAATTGCAGTGCGATTCAAAGAGAGACGGTTACTTCGCTCAGTAGAAGACGCTCCTTTGAAGGAAGTGTGGGCATTCTTTCTCTGATATTCGCTAACCTAACGTTTCTTTCCTCTACATTTTCATTATCGCGCTACAAACGAAGCGTTTTGGCATTTAATATGCTCCGGCCAAGGTTGAATTTCCTTCTTTTGGGGATAATGAGATTTGAAACGCTGTTTAAAATCAGACGTAAACAAAGAAATGTATCGTATATGAATACCACAGCTCTTGCTATTTTCACATGCGCAGTTTGAGGTTTCCGTTCACGCGCGGATAAGTGCAAAGCACAGATACTGCTGCTTTACGCATGCGCGTGTCATTGTAGAAAAATAATTAAAATCGCAATTATAAAACTCCTTTTTTTATTTTGATATGACTTGGATATGCTAAAACTTCGCTCAATAAATGCCCTACAAAATGGTACATATATCTCCAAAATTAGTTAAGTACTTCTCGAGTTTTTCGGGTTTCAATATACAGACGTTTTCAGGAGACTTCATTTTAAACTATGTATAGATTATTGTATTTATTTTATTTTCTTCAAAACGATTAATTCATATTTGTTATAAAAGGTAATCATGCTTTATAAGTATTAAAAGTTATAAATAATTTTTTGGGGTGCTATATTCTTTTTATCTACCTCGTTAATCTTTATTTTTCCTGTTCACTTTCTCGTAATAAGAATTACAGAAAACAGTATTGTAATCCTGAAAAAAATTCGAACTCGAGATTTTGACAAATCTCTGCAATACAATTCAAAAAATAAATTTTTTGGCATAATGCTCATCTGTCAATCAGTCTGTCTGTAAACACCACGTCCCAAAATTGTTTTACGCAAGACGACTGAAATTCGGTATATGAAATTACACCCAAATTTTCAGATTTCCATCAAGTTTTGAACGAACTCAATTCACAGATGTCTGGCTGGCTATTTGAGTACGAGTGAACTCGGTAACTACAAAATGCAAAGAGCTAGATAGAGAAAATTTAGTACACTGGTTTAGGATTTAAAATATAGATATTTATCATATTTTGAAATAAACCCGTCAAAGATTAATCGTTTGTCATTTAAGTAACTGGTCGTTTGCCATTCTAGTAAATAATCGTTTATCTTTTGCATGTGCATGTAAACATAATGGCTCATAAAGAAATGACTTAAATCGATGAAATTCGGTATGTCATCCTGCGACAGCAACAAAGGTTCCGTCTCACATTCTCATGTCAATCGGCTGGCAAAAAACGCACAAAATGCATATTTTCTTGATAGATTCAGTAAAAATGCTGGTTTCACGCCAAAAATGTATATTTCGTAGCTATCTTTTACTAACACCATATAAGAAAATCACGGCCTTATGCACGCTTCATAATTTTATGGGGTGGAAAGGTGCGGGCAGAACTTTTATTCGAGAGCATGCGAGAAAGTTTCGGGGGGACCATTTCGGCTATATATATATATATATATATATATATATATATATATATCGTGACGTCGTTTTATTTCATATAGGAGAAGCATGCAGTATGTACAAGCAGGAGCGACGAGCAACACAAAAAACACAGAACGACACAGAAAGAAATGAGGGAAAAGCTCTTAAACATTTTATCCCTAGTCTTGTATAACCTGAGATAAGGATAGGGTAACTATTTCTTTACAGTGCTAATATAATATTAAGATTTCGATAGGGATTTTTGCTGCACGCGTCGACGAGGCACGGGAAGCACAGGGATCTTTTAAGAAAGAATTTGTTTATTGGATGGGAAAGTGAGGTTTTTAGCCGATGCAGCAATTTTACAAAGCTTCTCTTGAATTAATTAAGTAGTGAAAGTGGAGCAACTATCAGTCCAGAAATAAACAATATGAAAATTATCTATATAAAATTTCCTGAATCTATATAATAAAATATACACTGCATTTAGAGAGCGCTAATGCTGCTACAACTAAAACACAAATGAGCTTAACCAAAATAGAATTAGAAATAATAAGTTTACATTCAAAATTCAGTAAGAAAGATAAAATGAATCTGGCCCGAAGACTTTTTCAAGGGTCACCCTCAGGCAAGGATTCAAACCTGGGATTTTTTCTGTGAAGGGTCTGACTCTCGTCCAACAAACTGACCCCTCGTGACCCGAAAATCCCAGAAAATTGAGGTTTTGGAGACAAAAATTAGTATCACAAGAATAAAATCATTTCCAAAAAACAATCCAGATAAAAACACAGCAAATAAACCACAAAATACCATGAAAATGGAATCAAAATCATTTAAACAAGAAAGCAAAGTACTTACTAATTGAAAGTATAATTCCGAAAGACAATGTGAGGTATAAACTTGTTAGTGTAAATGCACTTCGTTAATTTTAACTAAATTTAAATTTTCCACGTTTACAGCTATATATGCTTACCACGTTTTGTCATAATGCAACGCCATCAAAGCTGAAGCGCCATCTGTTGAGTCATAACTCAAAGCCAACAAACCGTAGGAAGTCAGAAATGAGACAGTCCTTCTCTTATCAAAACCTCTATATTGCAAAAGATTTTGGGGAATTCGTTAATAGTTAAGTTTTTATTGAGATTGTTTGTTGCCAAAATATAAGAACTTTTATTATTGCATATTTTTTTAATCCTGTTAAATTGTGAAAAAATCAAATTTTTGAAAATTTTAGAGTGTAAATTAGAATGGTAGTTACTAAGTTTTATTATTTTAAAGTTAAAATCATCCCTTTTTATCAAAAATACCTATTAAAGTTTTCCATTATCAATTTCAATATTTAAATCTAAATAATTAGCTTTAAGTTGATTTTCGTTTGTTTGAGTCAAAACTAAATCCTTTGGGTAATAATTAATAACATCATTAGGATTATCCAAATTTAACAAAATTAAGTCATCAATGTATCTCCAGCCCATTATTAAGTTGTGTTTAATTATTTCTTTTTCATAATAATGTAGGAAAATATTGGCTAACGCACTTGAAAAGGCTCTTCCCATTGGAATTCCCTTTACTTGTTTATAGTAGATATTAATTCCGTTAAAAACATAGCTTTCTTTAATATTAAATTTTCATAACTCTAGCCAATTACTTTCTGTAATAATATCTCTATTTAAATATTCGTCATATATAATAGTACAGACCTCTATTAACTTTTCATGAGGTAGATTAGTGACCGGTACTACAAGTTACAAATCTAAAATTTATTGGTTTTTTCTGAAATTTTATTGTTGGGAACAGGTAAGGGTAGTTTAAAAAGCAAGTCTTAATTTTAGTTTTCTTAGCGAAAGCTAGCATCCTTTTATCCAATTCCTTTTTCCCGGTGCTATTTAATTTGTAAGTTGAATTGGAGTTATATTTATTAATTAGAAGTTCTTTATAATAATATTTACAAATTAAACCGAAAATATTTGCCGATTTATCTATTACTGAAACAATAAACCTCTCTTTTAAATTTTTTATTTCTTTTTTCAATGCTTTGTTGAAATAAATTCCTCGTTCTTTAGTTCTAATGTTATCTGCATTAAATTTTGTTTTAATTTCTTCCAAAATCCTTACTTTCCATTCTCTGAAACCTTCTGGAGGCCAATGGTATCCTAGATAATTTGGAAATAAAAATATCCATATCTTGTCCGATAGAAATTAAGATTTTTTTAATGCTTACTCTTTCTCTCAATCTAAATTTTGTTCCCCTTTCCATCAAATTTCTTAAAGAACTAGACACTATAATTTTCAAATTCCCTGCTGTAATATGTCCTTTGTCAGCATCTATATAATCTTTATAAATGTCTTTGTTGCAATTACAATCTGTCTTATCTATCTTATTTAAATTTTTACTATAGTAATTGTAGTTACAGATTCTTTTTCTTAAAGTTGCTGAATAACTAAATGCTATTGAAGCTATTGCATTATCCTTTAAGGGAAAAAATCTTTACTGTTGTGCATAATTTTAGGTAACCCTAGGTTTTCGAAGCAAATATCCAAAAATCTTACTACACAGTACTCTTTATTTAAATTACTTTTATTTTTAAATAGTAAATCGTTTTTTTCCTATATTAAGCTTGAATTTAATTAGATCCAGAATTATGCATTTAGTAAATGAATTTTCAAACTCTAAATCTTCAAATTTGTTATTAATAAATCATCTAATTTTATTTTTCCTAAAGCCGAATAGATATTTCTTAATTTTAAGAATGTTTTCCTTATTATGTTCCAAATTACACAAATTTTGAAATTTCGCAGGTACTATATCAAAATTGCCTCCTCTACCTTTTAATCTCTTGAATCTTTTACTTTTGTTTTCCTTATCTAGAAAATCTTCAAAGATGTTAAGTTTGTTATAGATACAAATGTTATCCAAATCCCCGTAACACTCTCCATTTAACTTGCTGTTGAGTCCATAAGGAAAATAGGTTTTTAAATTACATATATAAATATTTTCAAAGTCCAATCTCCTGTTTAAATCAATAATATTATCTTCCGGAATGTAAATATTAATGTTTTCAAAATTATTACATTGGAAGTGTAATAGCTCATAATCAAAAGACACATTTTTAATAAAGTTTTTAATAGCAGATCTGAGACCAATCGGCTGACAAAAAAGCACACAAAATGCATATTTTCTTGATATATTCAGTAAAAATGCTAGTTTCACGCCAAAAATGTATATTTCGTGGCTATCTTTTACTAACACCGTATAAGAAAATCACGGCCTTATGCACGCTTCATAATTTTATGGGGTGGAAAGGTGCGGGCAGAACTTTTATTCGAGAGCATGCGAGAAAGTTTCGGGGGGGACCATTTCCGCTGGTGGGTTTATGTTTATATGTATATATATATATATATATATATATATATATATAAGCATTATTTTATGTGAAACAGAATGCAGTTTCGAAGAAGGGAAGAGACTTTCGATTTCGTGACGTCTTTTTATTTCATATAGGATGCAGTATGTACAAGCAGGAGCGACGAGCAACGCAAAAAACACCGAACGACACAGAAAGAAATGAGGAAAACGCTCTTAAACATTTTATCCCTAGTCTTGTATAACCTGAGATAAGGATAGGGTAAGTATTTCTTTACAGTGCTAATATAATATTAAGATTTCGATAGGGATTT
>JAPMOR010039662.1:543186-614196 GCA_026543865.1 Argiope aurantia | reverse complement strand
AGTTATTTATAAGTAAAATTCAAGACAAAAAAAATCGATGTTATCCCCTTCGACTTCTACTCATTTTGTTCAAATTCCTGTGAAATTCAACTGCATAGAGAGAAAAAGAAGCACTTTCTGGGGTCTGTTTGCCAGACTGGTGTTAGTGCAATGTTGCCTGCCTGTAAACAATGACAATTCTATGGACATGTCTTTGGTCTGGGTCATTAGGTGCAGACTGTCGGCAACTGCGATGTCCATGTGGCGCTAGCTTCATGAGTCAATTAACAGGCTCTCGGTAGCGGGAATCCATGTTGTCTAGTGGTTATGTTACGAGGCTACAGAGCCTCGTAACATAACCACTAGACATAACCACATCGAGGCTTCGATCCTCCCTCCAAACAATTTGCCACATAGTGGAAGGTTGTCACTGAAATTAATTTCTTCTCGGCGGCGACTTGATATTGTGGATTTTGGAATGTTGAATTCCCTAAGATTTCCGAAATGGAATGTTCCATACATCTAACTCCAATTACCATTCCACGTTCAAAACCAGTTTATTCCCCCCATGCGGCCATAATCACGTCAGAAGCCTTTTCACATGAGTCGCTTGAATATAAATGAAAGTCCCGCCAATGCATTGCTCATTTATACATTTTGTACTTAATCCATATATTTACATATTGCCATCCCTTGACTTTTATCACTTTCATTTATATCCTTAATTCTAGAAAAAAAATTGCATACTGAATATTCTACTGGATCATATACTGAAATTTTCTCCTGCATCACATATATACGTTCATGAATATACAGAAATGTCAGTCAAAATTTATTAGAAACGTACAATTTTTTTTTTAATAACCGTATACTAAATTTCATCTCTTTTCCATGTAGTGTTTTTGAACTATCCCGTTAGGGTAGGGTTTTTTTAATTTATTAATTTAGGAACATCAATGAAACCACGAAATTATAAAAAATGTCAAAGCTAATGATTGTAACTCTCTTTTAATTCTTCAATTCATTCCAGCTAATTGAAGCGTATGATTTTTTTATATATGCATGTATTTTGGAAGCAAATGAGTAGCAATTAATGTTTTTTAATCTACTTAAAATTAGGAACTATATCTAATCAAATGCATTAACGAAACGATTTCATAGAAATATGTAAATTACTTTCACGCTCTTCGAAAATGTATCCATTTCTCCTTTCTAAAATATTTGGACGATTAATTAAAGAGATATATGGCGAAAGACGTTTAAGTACTGAACATGATAAACCAGAAATATTTCTTTCCCTCGAATATTAAAGCAAAATAAAAAACAAAAAATTAAGGTAAACAAGATAAGTAAGAAGAGAGAGAGAGAAAAATTTAGTAGTATGCGATGTTGAAGGTAGGCTGTTCTAATTGACATTTTTTAGACAACCATTTCTCCTAAATTTTTTCCAACTCTAATGGCTTTTACACGTTGCGCAGGTGCGGTTACAGATCAGTGCTGATAGTCTGACAGCCCATTATTTTATTTTCAGCCGTCATGATACTTCGAGAAAGGATTAAAAAAATTCTCGTCTTAACTACGGTTACAGAAGGCGACTAGTGAATAGTTTATTATACTGTAGGCCAGTCCATTATTATTTGGAAGAAAAAAAAATGATAAATGTTTGGAGATAAGCTTATAAATAACATTTTAAAGTAGCAAAGGGTATATGGCAGTTCTGCAACTCCAACGAACAAACCCCTACTAGATTTCGGAAGAACAGCTGATAACCTAAAGCGGCTGGTAAGTGTATATATATATATATATATATATATATATATAACATTACAGATGCGTTAAGGTAAATTTTGAAACAATAAGATAAGATAATTTTCAGAAACTATATCGAAATTGAGTCCCAAAAATATCATTTAAATGCATTTAAAACATGAAAGTAGTTCAATGAAGTCAAGAATGATGTCTCTTCAAATTGTTTCTACACCAAATATATTTATATGTGCAGAAATAAGTTTCTAATGACTGAAATACCACAAAATGCTAACTCCCCTCACATCACCCGAAGCAGGCGGACATTTTGAAAGATCAGAAATAATGCGAAAACATTGGAAGGAACTATGATTGAGTCCTAAAGGTTTTCAACGGTCCCGGTACAATTCCTTACTACAATTCCTTACCTAGGAGGCACGTTTCGTCATCGGTATTAGGTAGTCAACTCCACACCATTTCTATACGCATGAGAGAGACAAGAACCAACCATCATGCCAGAAGTCTCTCATCCCCATTTTTAAGACGCCCCCGAGGGGATAATGACTGAAATAAAAAATAAATTTGAAGAAAAAGGCATTATAGTTTTCAAATAATATTAAGCATAAAAATTATCAGACTGTGTGCAATATTTTATTTTCCTTATATTCATCACATTTTGGCAAGAAAAATTACCCCTTCATAATATAATATTTGCTTCAATCACTTTCGGCTTACTTTTTATTTTCTCGTACACATAGTATAGAAAAAGTACTGTAATCGCCAAAAGATCCGAACTGGAGATTTTGATAAATCTCCACGTTTTAGATCGTCCTGAGTTCAAAAAGCATATCTTTTTTTATAAAAAAAATATCCGTCTGTCCGTCTGGGACAGAGATAACTAAAAATCGCTTGAATTAGTCGGATAAATATATGACATTTAAACCAAATTTATAGACTTCTGTCAAAAATCCATTCAAAAGTATTGTTTGTCCGGCTGTACGAATGTAAGTGAACACGATAACCACAAAACTAAAAGAGCTATATGAATAACATTCGGTGCACAGATTTAACATCGTAGTGTTAATTGGCGTAGAAACTTCACTTTCAGTAACATGCCAATGAAATAGCTCAAAAGCGCTATGACTTAGATATATCAAATCTGATCCCTAGTGGCAAACAAATACCGTACCATGTTGTTTGACATTGATCAATATTCGCAATATGGTATAATATTGTTGAATATTGATTAATATCATATAATATTGCACAATATTGTAAAACCTGCTGTGATATCAGGGATATGTGATTTTATAAGTATAGTTTTGTGTCAAAGTTTTGTTTCAATCGTTTGAAAAAAATGCATCTGAAACAAAAATTCGATATTTGGGTTCTATTAATCGCAACCGAGAGATTAATCGCCAAAAAACTCGCTAAGAATGAAACGATAGATTCAGTAAAATTGCTAAATCCACGCTAAAGATTAATATTGCGTAGTTATTATAGGTCGAATGTAATGTACATTCCATTCACATTCTAATAAATGTCTTATCCTAGAAAACACGTGTTTTCTGGGATAACACATTTATTAAAGAGTATGCTAGAAAGTTTTTTTAGATCACTCATACTGGGAGTGGGTGTTGTTTTTTTTCCCGTATTACATTAGTGTTTTCTTTTTTATGCTTTGTGTAGATATGTGCTTTGTGTAGACCTATAGCACAACGATCGGTTAACTTTCTAGAATAATGATTAGATTTTTAACATTTCTAGAGTTAGGATGCATTCTAATAAACGTAGAAAATTGCATTTTGAACCGCAATGCAAAATCGATTTTTAACTCGATTATATTAGGGAAGGAACTAACTATAATTTTTTTAATTGTATGAACTCATTGGAAATATTTTACATGATGATACTCTTGTTTAATATTATTCACGGGTACATTGAAATAAAATATAAATATAAACATATAATACTGATAGAAGAATTAGAATAATTACTACAATATGAGCATATTCAATACTGAATATTGGTTTTTAAATTTGAGATAATAAATTTTATAACTCTCTCAAAACTATTTTGTCATTTATAGCAAAAAGAGATAATTGTTCAAATAAGTTAATAAAATCAATTACAGAAATTCTCTCAGAATTCTTTTCAGAAAAATAAAAAAAAATGTTTAAATATTGAATTACAAATGCTTCAAGATTCAAACGAAATGCTTGAATTTTGTATATATTGCATAAATAGCATTTAAATTATGGAGAATTCTAACCGTAGATTTCAAAATTGGTCGTTTCGATATAGCATAGCATTTATCTTTAGCATTGTTCTCAAGGATAATTTGATACATGTTAAGATAATTTAATGAAGGTTCTTTTCTAACATATGTGAAATATAATTTCGTTTAATTGATGATGCTCTTAATTATATAGATTTCCGGGATATTAATTAGATGAAAAGTAGTCTTTAATTATATCTTATATTAGTTTAAGGTTATTTTTATCATTTAAAGAGATTAAGAATTAAAATGTTGATCAAGCCTATATTATTAATGAATTTAATAAAGACTAATAAACATTATTTAAACAAATATGTAGAAATTACAAAAATAATTATTCAAAAATTTGATGCTATCCCTTGTCGAAAATTTGCAAAAGTTAGCGCAGATATTGGCACATCTATTGGTGATATGATTCACAAGAAATGCGAAATATAAAAAAGTATAGCGAGAAGAGGCGAATTTTTTTATTTTATTCTTACCCCTTCCAAAATTTTAGGCACATATAAAATACTTTTATTTTTAATTTTAAGACCTTATTGAAATAACAGTTATTTCAAACAGACACTGCACAAATAACAAAAATAAATATTATGAAAAATTCGGAAATTATATATTTTTAGTATTCATCATCGAAATTTGGAAATTTTAGATATTGGGTACAGAATAATAATTTAAGAAATATTCCTAGACCAAGGGGTGTAGAAAAGTGTATCCTAAAATAGACTTCTTACACTTTATTTCTTCATTAGTAAAAATGGGATTCTTTCATAATCTATATAAGTTCTTAAACAGGTAATGAAGTAGTTCATTACCTGGTTCAGTTTAAATTTCTAGAGCTGCTTCTTAGTCACTGTGTTTCCCCGCCAGCAAAATAAAAGGGGAAATACATAAAACACTTTTTGCTCGCTGTAACTGGCAACAAATGACACCTCGGAACGTAAACACATGTTCTTTATTTATTAAAATAAAATGTGCGCTGAACTCTGTTCCTGAGTTTATAGTATTTCTTTTTCATTTATTTGCCTATAGAAAACATTTTAGTTCAATTAAATTAGTAGATTGTTGGCATTTTCGCTATCTTGAAAAGAGAGTGTAATTATTTATTTGTTAAAAAAGAGACAAATATTTTGGAAATAAAATATTCTAAATAATTTTTTATATACATAGTTGTAAAGTATTTATTTAGGTATGTATAAAATTTTTAAACCTCTTATTTTTGCATTATTATTCTTTTTCATTCCTTTGAAATTTTAACTGCATTTAAACATTTGATTAATTTTATTTTTTAATTTACTGTAAAATGCATTTCTCTTGCTGAAAAAATGTGCTCAGTTTTTCCATATTTAAGTTTTAGAAAGATTATAAATAAATTGTTTGCATTTATTTTTTATGAGTCATTTCTTTACTTAGCAAACAAAAATTTGCAATTCTTTATTGTGTTTCTTAGAAAAATGAAATTGATTATTACTCTTTGCTCTTTTGTGCAGAGTAAATGATCATTTTTTAAAACTTGCTCTATATGAAACAATGTTTAGATTATTGAGATTATTAAATAAGTTATTTCTTTTTTTTATATTATGCTGTATTTACTTTTGTAGTTTTACAAAATGAAAGCTGTTACTCCAAAAGAGCTTGTGTCTCTCCAAAAGGACCCAAGGCATATTCGACATATATGTATTATGGCACATGTTGATCATGGTAAGAATGAAATTTATATAACTAATTTGATTGGCAATTATATTATATCTATTTCATAACTATAAGCATCAAATAAAATTGTATGTGTATATTTTTTGGCTGAGATTCAAAAATTCTGCACTATGGCTTTGCTAAATTAGTGTCCGTTTGGCCTTATGTTATCTTAAATACTGTATTAAATTTTCCCAAATTATTGTTTCAAAACAAAATTGTTTCAAGTCTAACTTACATCTGTAATATTATGAGTAAGTTTAAATTATTTTCCAAAAACATCTTATTGTTGTTTTGTATTTGTTTGTTAATTCACTACTCAAAATATCTCTGATACCCACTTACTTACCATTCACATTTGTTATAATAATTAATATTTTGATTAGATAGTTGAATCAATAATTATAACTTAGCTTGACTTTGTATTTTGCTTTGTGATTAGCACCAATTCTGTGACTGATTTATTTATTTTAAGATAATTCATTTTTTGCAGGTAAAACTACTCTTGCTGATTCACTTATAGCGAGTAATGGAATAATTTCTCAAAAAATGGCTGGAAAGGTATAAACGAATATCAATTAAAGAAAATTTGATTTATCAATTGTAATCATCTTAATTAAATAAATAAGTTTAATACTATATTTTAAAAAGAGCATATGGTAGCTATAAAATTGATTTGTGTTTTAAGAAAGTTATCAAGGATTGTTTGCTGCTTTAAATAGATATTTAGAGAGATTTCCTGGTGCAATCAAATTAATTTGGGCTTTCAGATTGATGAAAAGTATTTATAGCAATCCTTTAACTAAGAACTTTATGTTATAATTATGAATGTCATTAATGATATTCTATATACTATTTCTATTCTCAATATTTTTTCCCCCTACAGATTATGACATAACATACCCATTTTACATTAAAGCATTTTATTTGTTTGTTTCAGTTTAAGATAAAGAAAAATTAAAGTACTATATATATATATTATGGTAACACATTAATCTAACAATAAAACTTCACATTACTAAAATAAGTTTTTTTCATTTCTATCCAGTCTTGCTCTTTCAGGTTATTGAAAGCTTTTGTCTGTATGAGTTTTGAATGTGACAATTATGCCTTACATATTGTCTATAATATTTTAAAACTGAGTTTTAATTATAAAAATAATCTTATTTTTACAAAAAAAAATCCATTGTTATTTTTATGAATATTATCACATGAAAAAACTCACATTTGTTTTCTTGCTTTATAATAAATACATTGGACCAAAATTTAACAACTCAAAATAAATTAGTTAAATAAATAAAAACTACAAAGATGAAAAATTTGTTAGCAACATTATATAAAAATGATCAGCTTAAAAAAATTCCAGAAATTGCTCATGCTTTGTTTCTTTTGATTGTATCTTTGTCTTTGAAATGGGATTGTTAATGTTTCTTTTTATTTCGCCTTTATTTCACCTTTTAAAATGAACAAAATTATTGGAGCAGCTCCCGTATACGGCCTAGTGGCGCCATTTTTTTCGCCAAGAAGTCGCCAACAATGCGTGTTTAGGATGTTGTGATTCTTAACCGGAAGTTTTGAAGCCCCATTAGGCTTATTTCTAAGACTGACAAAATGCACTAGATTATAAGTCAGGGGGCGGCGCTGCCCTCCTTTTTTTATTTTAAATAATTCAAATAAATATTGTGATTATTGACTAATTTTTGAAGCCATGTTAGGCTTAATCCTAGGACTGACAAAATACACGAGCGTAAGTCAGGGGGGGGGGGGTATTGAAATATTTATGATAAAGATCCAAATGAAACGATTTGTTTAATTATAAGTATAATGAAACATGATGAAATGCTCACTTGCTTTTAAGTATAATGAAATGCTCAAAATTAATATTAAATGATGATGACGAAATTATTTTTTGCTCCGATTTTTAAAAATGATTTCTTAATTTTATGCTGAATATGTTCTCATGAAAACATTGATATTTTTTTCATTTTAAAAGGCATAGTTTATAAAAGTTAATAGCTGTATATGTGAGCTGCTCCTTATAAAAACACATAAAAAGACTGAATATGTTCTAAGGTTTAAGGTTACCATAAAGAAGAATACAAATGCCGATGACGGCAACCAGAAATTATCGTTTATCGCCAAATTTCTCGCCAATTTGGCGGAGGCCGTATACTGGAGCTGAGCCTTATTTTTTTATTATTAAAACAAGCTATTTAAGTCATATATCATTAAATCATATTAATCATATTTGAAAATTACTTAACAATATCGCTCTCTGATTCAAATTCAAGAGATGCTCTCTGATTCAAATTCAAGAGATGCTCTCTGATTCAAATACAAAAAAAAATACAAGAGATGCATTTTAACTTGCATCCCTTTTATTTATTTATTTGCATTTGCCTTAACTGAGTACTTGATTTAAACAAGTTAACTAAAGACTAAATCATTTGGTAGAGGGAAAGGTTAAATATGCATATACTTTTTATACATTTTTTGGATGTGGATGTACTGTGTATATTTTATTGTGTCAATGATTTATCTAACATGTTCCTGAAAACCTAATGACATGTTCTGGAAAACATGAGTGTAATAACAAATATGACTTTTCATAACTGCAATATTAATTATAAATTTTACATCATATTATCATTATATTGTATTCTACGTGTAGGAGTGTTTTATGTAGTAAGGCTGATATAAATTTATAATGTATTATTTATATAGTTTTGTAGATAATATTGAAATTTATCTACAATCTATTCCAGTTTTTTTTTTTTTTTTTTTTTTTTTTTTTTTTTTGCTTCCAATTCTGCTAGCAATTCTGTTTTCCTTCTGTTACCCAGTTGCAGTAACAATGCATGATTTCTTCTTATTACTTTTTTTGAAAAGGAGGGCAATTGAAATGTGCAATTTCTAAGATAGAAAGGCAATTTTAATTGTTTTTCCATTGTGGACAATTTTTTAAACAAGTTTAGAATTTAAAATAAGAACATAAAGGATAATTAATGATAAATGAACAATTAATTAAAAAATATTATTTTATAAAATTTTTCTATATAAACATGATAATGATTTCTGCATAGGTATCTTTATCTTAATATTATATTTCATGACTCTTTCCTTGTTCTACCAAAAATCTGTAAATTTTTATAAATAAAATCTTTGTAAAGGAAACTAAAAAATAATTTAGGAACTTTATTTTGAAATCAAATTTTTGATTAAAACTAATTGTAAATTAATAATTGCTTATTAAAACTGATAAACAATTAGTCAAAAATCTGATTATTAATTTTATTCATTGATAATTGAAATTTAATTCAGGAAGACAAAATTTAATTAATATAGAAATGCATCTCTATATCATAAAGTACTATTAGTTATAGCACTCTTATGTTTTCACTGCACAAGTTGCCATTGTCTACGAATTGTACAATTTCAAATATTGATAACAATGACTTACATCTTTTGGAGATATCGTACTGAGATATTTTTCTAGTTTTCATGAATTCATATGAAAAATATCTCTTCTTTAATGAAAGAAAATAATCCCCTTTCCAAATCAGCTGAATTTTTCCTTATACTGTAACAACCTGTAAAATATAAATTTAAAAAATGCTGAATTTTAATTGTATTTTATTATTGAATCATACAAAATTCATGAAGTACAATAAATATTTCTTGGTATCTTAGATGTATTAATTTAGAACTTGATTACTTAATTTTTCTATCCGTTATAAAGCTATTATAAATGTGCTTGTTCTAAACTTTCCTTTATTTTTTTTTCCATTTTTCTGTTTTATGTTATATATTTCACATTTTTATTTTTTTCTTTTCTACATAGGAAACATCTTTAATATTTTATTTTTGTTTTATATAAAACGATGTAGAAACTTCCTCCATAAATTGGACAGATCATACTACCTATCATGGCTGTATTAACCATTATTCATTGCAGTTTTATAATATATAGATTTAACATTTTTTAAATATTTCAAGAAAAAGTGAATATTTTAAGCAAATATTCATTCTTATATCAGTATTCTCATTTACCATTATATCTTATAAATTGGGTGGTCAACTTTAGGTATTATTATCTTAAGTATTTTGCTATATTTTTCATTTTCAGTATTAATCCTATGGAAAGTTTTCTATTTTTAGTTCTTTAATTGTTTTTACTGTCAAAACGTTTTTTTCAAATGATAAGAAAAACTAATAATTTTGCAGCTTCGTTATATGGATAGTCGAAAAGATGAACAAGAAAGAGGGATCACAATGAAATCTAGCTCAGTCTCTATTCATTATCAAAAAGGTTTGTACTGAAGGAAATCATTTTGATATCTGGATTAGTTATTTGTTTTCAGACTTCTTAAATTGGGAATTTTATATGTGCTATCTTTCTAATATTATAAAATGCTTAATAATTTGTTTTTGTTTATTTAAATTTTATTTTTTGTATGAAAACAGGCTTTCAAATTCTGTTACTGCAATATTGTAATTTAATTTAGACTAATTAAATTATTTATATGCTTAAATTCAATTAAAAAATTGCCAAATCTCTATTTTATTTTCATATTTAAAGATTCTCTTTTTATTTAGATGAGGAGTGTTATCTTATTAATGTGATTGATTCACCTGGTCATGTTGATTTTGTGGGTGAGGTTTGCACTGCAGTAAGGTTATGTGATGGAGCAATTATTTTAGTTGATGTTGTTGAAGGAATTTGTCCTCAAGTAATTTTTTTTTTTTCTATTTCTCTTTCTATGATTCAAAAACTTTTATCTGTATGTACTTCTTTTTTCTTTGTATTAATGCTTCATATATATATATATATATATATATATATATATATATATATATATATATATATATATATATAAAATAATATTGTCTAAAATGTAGGTCAATTTACTAGAAAGGAACAAAATCATCTTTCCTTAATGGTGGTAAATTATAAACTCACTGCATTTGAAAAATAGAAGAATTTCTATTTCAAATGCTAGAAATTGTTTAAATTATCAGTTATATATTTATTATAACTTTTTTCTGCTAATGCAGATTTTTTTTTTTTTTTTACTGTTACCTCAAAATATAGAAAATTGTTAAGTTAATCTATATACATTTAATCACGTTTTTATTTTCCCACATATAAAGAGAAACTACTATTCATTGTCAAAAAATTTGACCTGTCAATTTTGATGAATCTTCATATTTCAGAACTCCCTGAATCTGAAAAGCACATGTGATCTCTATTAAATTATGAGCAAAATCCATGCATAGGAAGTTTGTGAACACAATAACTACAGATTGTAAAAATTAAATGGATAGAATTTTGTACATTGTTTCTGCATTTAAAGTGGGAATTTGTATCTGATTTTCAACCTAAACAATCAGTGAGTTTATTTTATACATATCTGTATATTCACATGCATGTAAATGTGATAATTCAAAGAACCAACTTCAAATAAATAAAATTAGAGGGGTGATCTTGTTACTAAAATTATAGCTCTACATATAATAATCTGGAGTTACCTTGGAGGAATATCTGGATTTATACCATTGTTGGGTGTATATATGCATATAAATGAATTTTTGTTTGTTCCTATTTTATGCTCTGCCATATCGTTCATCCAATTACGATGAAACTTTGCCAACTTATTGCTTGCACATGTGCAAAGGTTATAGGCATAGTACAATTATTACATCTAATATTGAACCTAGAAAATCCATGTTTTTCACTTGACAGTTGTATGTTGGATACTCACGAGTCGGATGGCCAAGAAATCTATTTGTTTTTGCTGAAGACGGAAAAGCAAAAGCACGCACCCCAAAGCGCTTGAAAAATAAAGTAAAAAGAAAAAAGAAAACAAATTAGAAATTATACTTATCCTTTCTATATCATACATTTACAATATATATATATATATATATATATATATATATATATATATATATATATTAGGGAGTATTAAGTAGAGAAGCTTTGTAAATTTTCAAGTATTAAGATGAATTCTACAAAGAATTCAAGTATTCCATATTCATGAATAACACCATTTTATTTTTATTTATATATTTATTAATTTTTTTAGACAAAAACTGCTCTGCAACAAGCTTGGATCGGACATATTCGACCTTTACTTGTTTTAAATAAGATAGATAGATTGATTTTAGAATGGAAACTAACTCCCTTAGATGCTTATGCTCGTCTAGTTCAAATTTTAGAACAAGTAAGCTTTTTAATTTATGAATTGATACTTCAAAAGCCATGCATTTTATCTTATATTCTAAATAATCAAATTAAAATAAATGCTTGACTAATATATTTTTTTCAATTTTAAGGTAAATGCTATTATGGGGGAACTTTTTGCTACAGCTGTTTTGAAGAAATCAGAAAATGTAAATAATGTTTTTACTTACTTCATAATTTCTTTAAAATAGATAAAACCTTTATTCAAACCTTACTTTAAAATAAATAAAACCTTTATTCAATTTTGATTGTATTAAATTTCTCAAAATAATGATTTGATAGTAAAAAGTTGTTTATAATTTTTTTTTTATTAGCAAGCAAATACAAATGATGAATCAAGCAATGTTGATAAACAGGTAAAGTGCATTATTTATGTTTAAAAATATCTTTACTAAAAATGCTTTTTTTTTTTTTTTTTCAGGAGACAATTAAAATTTCATTATCATCTTAATAAAATCATTTTTTTTAAATTATGTTATATGTTTATGAAGTAAATAAAAGTACTTAAATATTTTATTTCCTTTTGTGTATTTATTTCTACTTCCAAAATAAGTTGTGGCATTCACCACTGCTAACTGATACCTTTTGAAACCAAAACCCTTTTTTGTAATATTAAATTTTTTCACTTAAAAAATACAACTAAATTATGAAATTTTGTTTTAGAAAAGCACATTTTAGCATAAAGTATGATTAAGAGTCATCTTCAACTTTTTTTAAACCACTGCACCTCTTCTGATTGGGGAAAAATTAAATTGATATCATTATTGGGAAAAAATAAGAAAATCAAACATCAGTGATTGATAACTTATTCATTCACCTATTCATAAAATGAAGCTATTTTAATTCATGATTCTTGAAAATCTTTTTACCATTTGTAATTTTTATCTATCCATTTGTATATTTATCTATCTAGGATAAATTATCAAAGTTATAAATATAAAGTTTTCTGTAATTATTATAAAAGTTACCCTTAAATCAATCAATAAGATAAATATCATAATCGAATACCTTGTTTCGTTTTAGTGGATAGAAAACTTGTTTTAATACATTTTCTGCATTCTGTAATTGTTTATTTATGAAGTAATCACCATGATGCATCTGTAGATCATTAAATTAATTATCACAGTAAGTTACCATAAGATTTATTTTCATAAGAACAATTTCTCTATTGATTTTCATTTTAATTAAACAGATTACTCCATTAAACCAGTTTTAGAGTAGAATCTTTGCTTTAAGAGTGTTTAGCACATATATTCTAAAATAATAACTTATAATTTAAAAAATTGCTGATAAGCCAAGCAAAGATTCTTATTCCTTTTATTATTCCATTAATCATACTTATTTTACTTCTCTTTGTTTTTGTTTGGCACAATTCATTATGTTGTGTGAAATTCAGTTTTATTTTTATTACAAGCTTGTATTACATCAGAAGAAAACATTTTCATTGAATACTTAATAAAATCATTTTATGAAAACTAAAGCATAAGTCGATTTCTTCTTTTTTTTGTCCATTCATTTTTTAAACTCTTTTGTGGAAGATAAATTCATCTAATACTCTAGATTAAAACACATCATTTAAGAATCTTTTTCACTTTGGAAGCTGATAAATCTACCACTATACTTTTCTAAATGGTTATTGTTGTTGGCTATGTGTCTTTTTCTGTCCCATTTTATTTCCATAAATAGTAATGCTTGCAATCATATTATTATTGCATCTCAATAAAAGGCTTTTTAAAACTGAAAAATCTTTTTTGACCCTTTCTTCAAAATCTCATTTGTCTATTTTGTTTGCATAGATGCTTTACTTATGTAAGAATTTAAGTTACTAATCAGTATTCTTTCATTTTCATCAAATATTTTTGTGTATTTTATTTGTGATCGAGACTTAATTTTGAATATAAGTGAAAATTTTTGATGAAATTTATGACCTTGAATGGGTTTCAAATATAAATGAATTTGATTTTTAATGAAAATTGTCTTTTGAACAATTTGTATGTATTCAGGACAGGTGCATAATGTATTAGAACTTTTAAATGGTTATTTTTCAGTTTTACTTATTTTATACTTAATTTATAACTTGTTTTATAGTTTTATATTAGAATATAATGATTATTCTGTAGGCATTTGATTGGAGTAATGGACTAGATGATGCTGATGATTCTACAGTTTATTTTTCTCCTGAGCAAGGAAATGTAGTATTTGCCAGTGCATTGGATGGTTGGGGTTTTGGGTAAGTCTTTATTTATTTGCAAAATTACTTCTCTTTACTCTGTGCAATTTACATCTCTGTTTAATTGGGTTGACTGAATTTAATTTTTAATGAAATTTATCTTTTGAACAATTTGCATGCATTCAGGGCAGGTGCATAATGAATTAGAATTTGCAGTGTGGTTGGTGTAAGTCCTTTTAAAAAAGGGCATGCTCAAAATTTTAACCAATATACACTAATTCAATTCAATTCCTTTATTAAATCACATCCAAGAGAATCCTTAAAATGTTAAGTTTCTAACATTTTTGTTCCCAAATTGTACTATATATTTAGCAACATCTTAATTTCTAAAAAATAAAGCTGTTACTTACACTCTAAAACAGTCCAATTAATCCTAAAATGCTATACTTCAATAACTATGTATGTATGTGTACATAGTTTAATATAGAATGCAACTTTAAAAAAGTCAAAAATAAAATTATTTTTGAATGTTATTTTATATGTATACATCTAATAATATTTTTTATTACAGAATTTCTCATTTTGCTAAGCTATTTGCATCTAAGCTTGGTGCTAAAGAAGAAGTACTTAAAAGAACCCTTTGGGGAGACTTTTATTTTAATTCAAAGACAAAACAGATATTAAGAGGGGCCCAGGTGATGCTTCATTTTTATATTTCAAATTAGCATTTTAAAAAAAAATATTACTAGAATTGTCAGAATGATTGTTTGAACCTTTCACTGTAATAGACATTTGTATATTATATACTTCTATTCATATAAAGAAGCTATTAAAATTCTTAATTCTTGAAAATTCTTTAAACCATTTGTATTTATATAGGATAAACTAACAAACTATAGAGCAATAAATGCAAAGTTTTCTGTAATTATTATAAAATTTATTTTTAGTCAATCTATAAAATAAATATCATACTCATATATCATGTTTATCTTTATGAGTGGATTAAGAAAACTGGTTTTAATAGATTTTCTGCATTTCTTTAATCTTTATTTATGAAGTACTCATCTTTATTTATGAAGTGCATCTGTTGACCATTAAAATAATTACCACAGCGAGCTTCATCAACAGATTTATTTTTGTAAAAAACAAGTCTTTTGACTGTCTTTCATTCTAATCAGTAAAAAAAAAAATTACTCCATAAAACAAATTTAAAACAGAGTCTTAACTTCAATGGTGCTTTGCATATACATTCTGAGGTGATAAATTATTGATAAGACAAGTAAAGATTCTCTTGTAATTCAACATTTTTGAATATTTTTTTAGGATGAATTAAAACCAGTGATAATATGGTTTCTTTTTAATCATGGGTGGGTTTTTTCTCCCTATATATAAATCAACCCAAAACATCATTGGCATTATTACTCATAAGTAAAATTTCTCCTATTAAAATAAATTCTTAATTTAATAATTTTGCATAATATTATCATTCCTGATATTTTCTTTTGCTCTTTTCATAATAGATATGCAGGCAATAAATGATTGACATTTATCTCTCATTAACAGACTAATCATAGGAAATGAAAGGCTTTAAATCAACACTGCTTCTCTAGCTATCTTTTGCTTTTGGTTAGTTGAAACATAAAATTTATTACTGGAAATGATTGATTGTTTTGTAATTTTCAATTTTGTCCTTTCTTATTTGAATCTCTTCCTGCTACTAGATTCATAATAATAAACAAGAAGAAAAACATTTTTAATAGAAACCACCTGCATTAAAATAATTATTTCCTCTTCCCGATGGTGCTCATCTCTACACTTGTCTTTATATTCTTATCAACTCTTAAAATCCAATAGTTATTTGAAATTGGTTCCTTTGTGTTAATAGGAAAATTGTATAATTGATTTAGACTGCTTGAACCATTACGATAAGGTTAATGCCCTAAAATTAATCTTACAAAAAATTCATCTGTATTTACAAATGCATTTTTATTTAGTTTCTTATTATGTGTGTGTGCGTGCGCGTGTGTGTGTGTTTTAATTAATGTTCAATAATTGTATTATTAATTTTGCAGACAAAAGCTAAGAGACCATTATTTGTGCAGTTTATCTTAGAAAATATTTGGTCAGTGTATGACTCAGTCTTAATACAAAGGTAATATTTCTCTATAATGTCTAATTTTAAACATAATATTCAAAAGAATAAATATTTATATATAAATTTAGTTTAAGAGGTTTTTTTTTTCTTTTTTGCTCTTAAATGTTTAAGTAGCAATAACCATGACTGAATTTCTTTCAATTTATATACATATATAAATTTTAAAAAGCAATTTTATTACTATTGCTTGCTTATAGCTGTTTTTCAGCTATCAGCAATAATTTTTTTTATTTTGCTTTATCTTATTTATTTTTATATAAAGATATATAGTTCATTTTTTCCCCTTTTGAAGCATTTGAATGACTAGTGTTGCTCTTTATTGATGTTTATCTTAATAACATGCTGATACATGAATTTGTGTTCAATATACTTTGGAATTTTGTTTTTTGTTACTACTGTTTTCATATTCTTTTTATCCTTCTTTTGATTGTTTAGTTATATACCTGAATTCTCACTTCATGAGTTATTTTAAATTTATATTTGAATTTTCATAAGATAATTATTGTGTTTGAATAATTAATAAACAAAATATTTTACATTATGCATTGCTGACTTAAAGTAAAGAAGGCCCTCAATAAATATTTTAAAAAAATTAAATATTTAACTTACTTTATTTAATTTTTTTACTTTACCTTTTTACCAACACTTTGTTATTATTTCTGTTATTCTTTAATTCATTTATTTTCTGTTGTATATATCTCCCACTAATGCTATCATTTTTTTATTTTGCAAATAGGATTTTTTTATACAAATAAAAATTTTACAATGAAATAATAAATCAATTTATTTAAAACAACTCACTTTTTTAAGAATTTATTTTGCTTATTTGTTAATTATACCTTTTCTATAATGAAATATCAAAATTGAGATTACAAAAAAAAATTAACTTTTGATTCAAAAACGTAATTTCATCTTCTTCTTATTATTATTATGCACACCTTGCAAAAATTTGTTTTGAATGCATCATTTTTATTGTTCAGTTCTTTATACTTATTTGTTTAGAAATACAGAATTTTCAATTTGTTTTGTACTAAATTAAAATTTATTTTCATGGTGTATAAAAATTTTTTTTCTTTCTTTCTTTCATTTTTTAGAGACAATGTTATGGTGGAGAAAATAATTAAATCTCTGAATTTAAAAATTCCACCTAGAGATGCTAATCATAAAGACCCTAAAGTCAAACTTCAAGCAATTTTTGCTCAATGGCTACCATTGTCTGATTCAGTTTTAGGTATATAGAGAATTCATGTTTTCATATTACTTATTTCATATAGTCGTGAGAACATTTTCACATTCTTTTAAACTAAAACTTCATTTATTTTATTGATTTTGTTTGTATTTGTATTATTTTTTCCTTTTCCTTGTTTATTATTTGAAGTTTGCTTTTTGTTTGATTGTTAAAATTTATTTTCTAAACAGCACAGTTTAATTCTGATTATTTCTTTCTTTAGAAATGGTATGTAATTTTGTTCCAAGTCCTCTTGAGTTGAGTGAAGAAAAGGTAGAAAGTTTAATGTGTTCTAGCTCTCTAAAATTTGATGCATTGCGTCAGGAAACTCGTAAATTAAAATCAGGTAATTTAAAAAGAATTTTTTTTTAACCCTGTGCTTATTATCTCTATGATTAATGTGATAATATTTTATTTTTTATCTGAAATTTCATTGTAAAAAATATATAAATATGATGTTCTGTGGGGAAAAAAGAGCATAATAATGAAGATGTTTTTGTTTTTTTCCCCCAGACTTTTTGAAATGCTCGCCTGATAAAGATGCCCCTGTAATTGTCTGCATTTCCAAAATGTTTCCGACTGAAAAGAGAATGTTACCTGAAAATCGACAAAGGTATTTTTAGGAGCATCTTTTAACTACAAAAATTTTATATTTATTTAATTTTCTCCTGCTTCTTTTCTATTCTTAACTATTTACAACAATTATAATTTTAGTTGAAAATTGTCTTCAAATAAATTAAAATGTGATGAATTTTTCAATTTACAAATCTTATTACCAGCCAGGTACTTCTCATCATAAAAGTGGGATTTGATATAATTTCTAAAAATTGATTTTAAGGCATTTCATTCAAAAGTATTGTATATTAAAATAAGCTGTTTATAAAAACTTCTATATAGGAATGTTTATTTGTAAAGATCACATGTCTGAGATAGTATATTTAAAAAATAATTATTATTATTAGTTTTTGTTCATATATTAAAATCTTTTTTAGACCTTTAACTGCTGAAGAAATTGCTGAACGAAGAGAAAGGGCTAGACAAAAGCATGCAGAAAAAAATAAAATTGAACAGCCAGCACCCGAGTCTCAACCAGCTGCTGCTGAAATTTCAGATTCCGCAAAAGAGGGTATAACTTTTCAAACTTTCTTTTCCTGATGAATTTATACTGAGAGTTTAAGATCTGATAATGCATTTATAAGCTATTAATTATATTAAGAAAAGTATCCAACTATTTGAATATAGAATATTCGGATTTTTTTAAAATAATTTCTGATCCTGTAAAAATAAAAATAATTTTTTTATATATTTAGTTAAATATCATTAAAAATTGAATGTGTGATGTTTCTTGGATTCTTTTGTGAATTCCAGAAAAATTCTGGATAGAATTTTAAACTATATTTATTCATTTTGAGAAATTTTCTATTTTCCTTCTGATGAAAGTATTGAAAGAAATATCATTAATGTGTATTTAAAAAAAATTAAAAAATTATCATTAATGTTGTTTTTAAAAAAAATGAGTGAAATGTAAGTAACTTTATTGCTTTTTTTGTGTGTATACTATTGTTCTTTTATTAATTATTTTCTGATACAGACGTTCATGATGAAAACAATTCTGAAGATGATACTGCTTTTATTGCCTTTGCTCGAGTCTACAGTGGTACAATTTATAAAGGTCAGCAGCTATATGTGTTAGGACCAAAACATGATCCTGCAAAGGCCTTAAAAATGGTAATGATTTCTTAAACTTCTGATGCAAAATAAAACCTAACTACTACTTCTGTGCTAACCTATTTCTTTTGGCCCAAAAAAATAATTTATTATGTATTGGAAGCAAGTTTATCTAAAATTTGTTTCACTAAAGCTGCAACTTAATTTAAAAGGGATTTTTAAAAAAAAATAACAAACAGCAAAGAGGGGTGCTTATTGTAATTGATAGAATTTGATTTTTTAAAATTAGTTTTACAGTTCTTTTTTTTCTTAAAATAATTTTCTTTATGATGAAAAAAGATTTTAAAGCATAAGTAAGTATAAATAAACATAAAGTAGAATTATTTATTTACATATTTAAGAGAAGGCTTTAAAAAAGGCCATTTTTAAAAATATTCTCTACAAATTCAGGAGTAGTATTAGATTCCATCCAACAGCAATCACAATCTCTCCAGAGGAAGGGCATGATCTGCTGTAAAGGGGAAGAATGCTATGATATTATTGTCAAAAGCTGCAAAATTATTTTTCTTTGCAACTTATTATTCAGATTGTTCACCTTGCAAAAGGAATAATTGTCTTCATCAATGATAAAAATTATCCTTAAATCACATAATTCTTTTTCTTTAATTAGAACCATTTTAAATTTAACTCATAGAAATAGGATCTGACAGTCTAATTATAAATTTCTAAATTCAATTATGATAGCAGGCTTTATTTATATATCTCATTAATTTATTTTAAACAATATTTTATCACTTTTTTTTTTACTACATTCATCATAAAAGATTTACATATAAAAATGTAAGAGCTTTTTCAATATAACTGATTGTGAGTAAAACAGTTTATTTGATTATTTAATACATTGTTGCATCAATTCCTGGATATCCAAAAGTAGATGTAACATTACATATAAATTAGCTCATAGTGATAGTCACCTAATGGCATTAGTGTAGCTGAATTCAGATTTTTGAATACATTATATCAGTTTTTCTACTATATGATATGAATCTTTTACTACTACTCTGCATTCCTAAGATCATGAGGCTTTAAAGCTTACTGCTTACTCTGAATCATTTGATTTTTAAAATGCAATGTACTGAAACATTTTTCACATGCACATGTTGGCATTGGTAAAGTGCTTGCAATTTTTATCAATCTATTCAATTATAAAATACGTTAGCAACTTGAGAAATGTAACGTTGCAGTTGTAAGAAAATTTTTGATTTAGATTCATCATTCTTCCTTTTAAAAATACGAGACACATTCTCTAGATTGATTTTGAATTTTATGATTTGCTGTTGTACAGTTGATCAAAAGCAATATCTTTTATATTAAAAAATGTTGGAAATTATGGTACTAAAGCTTTTATACATAACAGCATACAAGATTAAACTATTAATATGTGTGCAGTAATATGTATATGTGTAAATATTCATAAGTTCCAATAGAAAAAAAAATTAATAATTTCCCTCATGAAACAACTAACACCTGTTGAAATTTTAAAATTCAACAAAATTAAAAATGTTTTTAAAGTTGTAGAGAGATTTAGAAAAATTAGATAACTTATGTTGAAAGCTATTGTGTAATACTAAAGACATTTTACTTTAGATTGTAATATACACAATATTTTTAGTTGATAAGGTTGTTAGTAACCCTTTACCCTATTCAAAAACACTGATGATTTGTTTTTAATTTTATATTCAAATTGTAATTGAAACTGTAATTTTTTACTGGTTTTTAAAAGATAGTTATCTTTAATTTCATTGAAATTTCTTGGATATAACTTCAAATCCATGATAACTGCCAGACTTTAAAAATGTGTTACCTTAATTGTCTTGCATATGCTACGTTCATTGTGTACATGAAACTTTCTAATGGAGACTAATCTCATTACATCATGCTATACTACTAATAATATAAATGTATGGTTTATCTATCTTATAAATTTTGCAAATTTGTGATTTCACTTATTTATCTTATTCTTAAATTGCACTGATATTAAACAGTATCCTTCTTTTTTAACTTTTAGTAATCAAAGAAAATTACACAATCAGATAGTTAATGACTTTTTGACCATTTATCAATAGTTGGTGGCTATTGATGAATGGTTTGAACTTCAAGGCAATGATCTAACCTATTAATAGAAATTTTAAAAAAAATTAAATTTGCAAAAGTGCAGCAAAAATTCACAGGATTATTAAATTAGTGCAAAATTCATTTTTGTGCAACAATACATTCGGAAATTATTGCGGGAAAATTCTGAAATTCAACTTAATTTTTAATTAATTAAAATTTCAGAAAATTACTCTTAGGTATATATATGATAAATTTAATAGCTGTAGGCCAAACAGTCTGAATGTACATACATTAACACACACATTCACCTTTATTATTTATAGAGATATTTTTAAGAAAAGGTCCATTTAAAATTTTTGTGATGCAATTTTTTTTTCCTTTTTAAATTACTAATAAATTTTTAAATTTATTTTATTTATGATAGATATATGTATATTTATTAGTTTACATTTCTTTTCTCAGGATGCACCTATTTCAGAAGAAATAACAGTTCATGATCTTCATCCAGAACAGCACATAACTTTAGCTACAATCAAAAGCCTTTATCTACTTATGGGCAAAGAATTGATAGAACTTAGCGAAGTTCCTGCTGGAAATGTCATTGGTAATTTATTATTTCATTAGTCAGCTTTTAACTAGAGAATTCAGAAATAAAAGTTGATTCTGTAGTATTCTTTGTGAATTGCTAATGAAATTTAATATATTTAGTTTATTTATTGCTAAAAATATTGATAATTCTGTTATTTGTTTTGTGCAGTATTAAACAATAGCTAATAAAAAGCAATAAAGAGAAAAAAAATATTTTATAATTCATTATTACATATATTTTCTTTTATTTTGGAGCCACAATCCAATATTTGATATAAGCTGAAATTTTATAATTTTTTTCCCTTGTTAAGTATTATATGTAAGTTCTTAATGGTAAATTTATTTAAGTATAGTATTTACAAAATATAATCTTATATCTTTTAGGTATTAAATGATAATGCATAATAAATAAAAAGTGAAATACTAAAGCATACATGTATAATTTAATCAGATACGAAAAGAAGTTTGTTTATCATAGAGTTGATGCTTAATTATGATATTTACATTAATTTTAGAAAGCATGTTATGCACCTATATTTGTAAAAATATTTTCTCTTTTTCTGATAAAATAGTTTATGTCTGTACATGTGCATTAGAGAGAGACTTTCCTGCCTGTTTTTAATATAATTGAAAATTATTATAAGAAAAGTTCATTAAATAATTTGCTTTTGAAATATAAATTTTATTTTTTGACATAGGAATTGGTGGCTTACAAGATCATGTTTTAAAATCAGCAACTCTCTCCAGCACTATAGCGTGTCCTAGTTTCATTGATTTATATTCCTCTACAGTCCCGATATTAAGAGTTGCTCTGGAACCATGTCATCCTAGTATGTATTTTACAAATGAGCTAATTTATTTAAGTTTCATACTGTTTTTCAAAAATATGATGTAGCTTGTGCTTCCCCCCCCCCCTTTAATTTGTTCATATCATTGCACTTTTCAGAGGAAATGTCATCACTTGTGAAAGGTTTGCGTCTTTTGAACCAAGCTGATCCTTGTGTTCAAGTATTTGTCCAAGAAACTGGAGAACATGTTCTGGTATCATCTGGAGAAGTTCATTTGCAACGTTGTGTTGAAGATCTCAAAGAAAGGTATATAAGCATACTTAAAATTAATCAAACATTTAATAAGATTTTTTTATTATTTTCATTTTTGTGTTATATTAGTTCTAAACATACCTAAAATATTTTTTCCGTGATTTAATTTGAGTTTCAAAATGTATGTTTCTAAATTGCATTGTAAATTTATAGATATCATTTATTATTCCTTCAACAGAATGGAACATCAAAAATCATCCCAATTTTTACCATTAATGACTGAAATGTAGAAAGTTGTTCTTTCTACATCCAAGTGTCATAGTTTAGGAAGATTTAGATGTTGGATAGTAGTTAAGGATTTAATAATATTTATAGCTCGTTCTTTAATCTGCTGACCTATTTTTTTATAAGCATGTTCTTTCTTATTTAAGGTTTGCAAAAATTGATATAAATGTTTCTGCTCCCATTGTACCATTTCGTGAAACAATAATTCCTCCTCCAAAGATTGATATGGTAAATGAAGTTATTGAAGAAAAGAATCAGCAGAAAAAAATTTCAAAGGTAACTAATTCTTCATATTTCAATTGAGGAGAAATATACTTAAACATGAATGCTTTTATGATAGTAAAATTTCTAAAATCTGAAACTACTTTTTTTCCCTCTCTCTCTCTTTTATTTATTTGTCAACTTTCTCTTATATTGTTCACTTAATGATTTTTTCTTTTTTTTCCAATTGAGAAACTTGTTTAATGATATTCCAAATAGCCCTCTATTTAATATCCTGATCTTAATGCAGATGCAAAGAAAAATCTAAGCACTAATTCCAGATAATGATGAACAATTACAAAAATATTATGACCGACTCCAAAAACACTTTCTCAGATTTTCTTTAAAATGAAATGGCTAATAAGATATCTGTTCTCTTTTGATATATCTATTTGATGAGGTAAATAAATTTAATTCAAACCTACCATCTCAATTTTGTTTTTAAATAAGCATATGCAATTCTATTTATTATTTTGTGTTGATTTTTGTGCTTTTTTTTTTTCCAAAAGGATGCACGTTGATCTTTACCTTTATATATATATATATATATATATATATATATATATATATATATATATATATATATATATATCACAGAATTTTATGTATATCACTTCTTATTTTCACTTTGCAGAGGGTACAGATATTGTACCAGCCAA
This sequence comes from Argiope aurantia, assembly GCA_026543865.1. Lineage (NCBI taxonomy): Eukaryota > Metazoa > Arthropoda > Arachnida > Araneae > Araneidae > Argiope > Argiope aurantia. The sequence continues at coordinate 590,088 of JAPMOR010039662.1, read as the reverse complement.
TATTTTTTCCTTAAATGCCACAGTACCTGTATGACTAAATCCTTATGGTTTCACTTTCTTTGTATATAAATTCCATAGAATCTAATCACCTTATAGATTGTTTTATTCCTTTGTCTGATTATAACTTAATATTAAGTGTTTTTTTTTTTTTTTTTTTTTTCCTAATCTGGAAAGACAAGATGGATAATTTTAGGAGCAAACTTAAAGAAACATATCTAATCTTCTAATAAAGGATAGAAACCCCTTACTTGTTTTTCATAAAATTCTCTTTTAAAATGACCAATATTTTGACTAGTCCATAATTTAAAAGTTAAAATGAATATTTCAACTTGTGTTAGGATTTTTTAAAAATATTCAGAAGTCCTTATATTCTTTGTTTAAAAATAACCAACAGAATTAAATACAAAACTAAAGTAATTAATTTTTATAAATGAATAAAAATTTTAAAGAAATATATAATATAGTTTTAAATGTGTTTTCAAAACTGAAAAATGCCAGAAAGATACCTTTTTAAAATCAGATCATTCTTCAGACAACTGGATCCTGAAATTAGTTTGCCTGCCCCATCCCCTTCTAAATAAGAACTTCTTTCCTTAATCCTGTATAAAATGAATTCATTAATTTCTTTCTGTTTTAATGAATGAATGAAATGAATTCTAGTTTGGAATAATAAAAAAAATTCTTCTTTAATATTATTTCACATTTGTTTTGTAATTATTTTAATACTGTATCCATTACTACTATGTCTACAAATCACAAAATCAGTAAACGTCTAAATAGAGATAATAATATGAACTAGATTTAATTAGGAGAAAAATTATAGAATATAATAAAAGAAAGTTATCCAGTCATCATGACATTAGATAACTTTTTTCTTACAAGCAATTTTATTATATTTTTATCAAATTATATATGTTTTGGATATTATATTTAAAGTTATATATGTAAATTTGTATTTCATAACAAATACATGTTGTTATACTTACACACAAAATAATATACAAAATAAAGTAAAAATGAAACAAAGCATTTTGTTTCTACCTTTATTATTGTTTTATAATATATATATATGCTGCATTCATATTTGTAAAGTAATGATATATTCTAAAAATACTTAAGATAAGGAAATTTTAGATATTTTAAAGAAAATTTTTATTTTCTTTTAATATTTTAGGTAGAAGGTGAAATATTGGAAGAGATAGATAATGATGGTTGCATAACGGTAAAAACACCTAACAAACTGTCAAGCTTGAAAATTAGAGCAAAACCTTTGCCACCAGAGATCGCCAAACTTTTAGAAGAAAGTGCTTCTCTTTTAAAAATTTTAGATCTAGTATATTATGCCCGTAATAGTGGTGAAAGTGATGACATTTTAACACCTGAAACTATTGCCGCAATGAATGAACTAAAAAATAAATTGCATGAACACTTTTCTGAAGCAGGCAGTGAGTGGAATGAAGCTGTTGATCAGATTTGGTCATTTGGACCTAGAAGGTGTGGTCCCAATATTTTATTAAATCGAATACCAAGTTATAAACGCCCATCAGTGTGGACTGACTCTTCAACAGAGTGTGACTCGCCTCATTTAAATTATGATAGCACTTTTGTTAGTGGATTTCAACTTGCTACTCTCTGTGGACCTTTATGTGATGAGCCTATGATGGGTGTTTGCTTTATTGTCGAAGACTGGACATTTGAAAAAGAAGCCTTTACTGTTGTAGATGATGAAATTGTAGATAAGGCTCTGGGAAAGATGGATCTAAATGATGATATAACATCTAAAGATATTTCAAGACTATCCAAAGAATGTGATACTGAGAGCATTGGGTCCAGTATACCCAGTAGCTCTAATAGTACTCCTTTTGGACCTTTTACAGGACAGATAATGTCTACAGTTAAAGATGCTTGCAAAAAGGCATTCCAGGCTCAACCACAGAGACTGATGTGTGCTATGTACAGTTGTAATATTCAAGTACCAACAGATATGCTTGGTAAGTACATTGTTTTGTTCACAATGTTATTTCAGTAATTTTTAAGAATGTTTCAGCTGTAGAACTAAAAGCAAAATTTATTTTTGACAAAATAAATAAATGTAGGTAAAAAAAAAAAAAAAATTCAATAATATATCTGCTGATGGATGTGCAGATGAAATAAATTAATGACCTAATAGTACGGCTCTTAACTTAACATCCATGAAATGATAAATGTTCTGGACTAAATGAAGAAATCATTAAATAACTTCCCTTGCAATAAATTCTTTTGTCAATGTACAAATATTTTTTTAACAATTATTTTAGCATTTTTTTTTTCTGGGTTTTAGTAGAAAGTAAATTGATTTATTTTAGAATTTTAATTATTTTTTTAATGATCTGAGGCTGTATTTTCATCAGTCAACAAATTCTTTCTAATCTTTTTTTTTTTTTTTTTTTTACACATAAGTGATATTTTCTGTATTTTTATTAAGATTTAGCATATATCTTGGCAATAAGAATTTCACTTAAAATTCATATAAAATAAAATCATATATAGCTGTCACTCATTATTTTTAAATGTTAAAAAAATGGAAATACTGTTGTACATCTTGATTTAATATTTAAAAAAAGAACTCAATGCTCATTTTTGTAAAGCATTTTATTATAAAATAATTACATAAGTACAAAACAAACATGAACATTTTCTTTCTATTAATCCCCTGCCAACCATGCTTTAATAAACTATCGGCTGGATGAAATTAAAATAAATAAACTGAATCATTTGAAAAGCACATTTTCAGGTTGGTGGATCTTGTGATGGCACATAACCAGTTGTTGAAATTCTGATATTTAATTTCTTTGCATTATATAAATTATATTTAATCGATTATTATATTTAAAATAATTAATGTAATTATAGGAAAATAAGTTTTCTTACTTTTATAGAAATTTTCTATCGCTAAATTCATACCTATTTTTTAAACAAAAATTTGAATTATAAGTTTTAAAAAAACTTTTAATGTTACTTTTATTAAATTCCTCAAGATTATTAGATTATATAGTAATGTTGTTACTTGAATATTTGGATCAAGGAGAAGATTTTTTTGTAATAAAAGCTGAAATTTTTTACAATTCTATTACAAAATAATATAGTTTATTATAAATCTGTATACTTGTACACATAACATTTGAAATGCTAGTTTATGGCATTTGAATATGATGCATTATCTTGTTGTAGCAACTTCTTCACATCATAAAAATATGCACATATTGGGTTTAGTAGTTTCAGATGAAGATCTCTTCTACATCACATGTTTTTAAAGAATTATGGAAACGTTTCATCATTATTTAAATGTCTCAAATATGAATTTAATTTCAAAACAATAAATTAACGCACATTTTTAAGCAAATGTTAGCAACTGGCTGCTGATTGTTAGGCTTGTGCTATCCTCTAATTTTATTTACCATAGAAACTGGTAAATGACATTTTAAAGAAATCTGGATGATATTATTCCATTTTCCCATATAAAAGTTTTCATGATTGCTGATGCAAAAGTTTTTTTTAAATCTTAGAAACTTTTCTTTGAAAGTTATTGTAAGCACTCTTCTTGCATTCAAATGCATTTTCAGTATTTTCTTGTTTTCATTGGAAGTTTTACTTCTTTTCTATTGAAATTGTCCAAACTCTCTTCTCATTCTGTTATTCCTTGGTGTGAGAGTAGAGTTATATACTTCAAAAATTTTATTCCATGGAACTTCAGGGAAATCTATTTTTTTAAAAAACACATGCATTGTATTAATCATTTTGCACATATAAAATTATTAATATGAATATGCATATTTCAACTGAAATATTGATTGAAAACTTATGCCAAACAATTATAAAATATTACATTCTTATTATTTTAATGTTTAAGGGTGTTTTTATGTCAAAATTAGCAAAAATTTAATAAAAAATCTAATTTATAATAAGTTTTTTAATATGTATCATCATCATGCATATGTGGATGAAAAATTTAATGATATAAATCTAGCTCTGAATAGCAACATCTTTCAAAAAGTTCCACATTTTATCACCAGTTAAGATAAATTTCTAACACACCATTCTTTAAGTTTCCATGCCACACTAGTGTGAAGACATTTAACCATAGAGCTCTATGCATTTAACCAATGATAAGATATTTAACATATACCATTGCTGCATACATGGTAATTCTTGTTTGAAATCAAATTTAAGTCTTTTAATCTTAAAGCTGATGTTTCACAATAGTTATCATTGAAATGTGCAGTTACTATTAAAAGTCAGATTCTTTGTGCAATGAAAGCCATTTTGAATTATAAAAATTGCAGAACTTATAAAGAAACTATTCACTGAAATTTTACTTAACCCTTTTCATACAATGACTTGAATTGACCTGTGCTTCAAATTAAAGAATTTTTTTAATAAATCTAATTAAATAGTAATTAATCAAAAAGGCAAAAAAAAAATACTTAGATACTTTTAAGTAACTTTTAAAAGTCTCAAATATAATGTGTCAACTAATGAAAAGTTAAATAAATTCATACTTCAGAAAATGAAATAAAAATGCTTGATTGAAGTTTATATGAATATTTGTGAAACATTAAATGATTGCATTTAAAGAGAAATGTCATATATATATAAGTGCTTATTAATTACTGTATATTAAAAATTTTACTATGTATTTTTAAAAATTCATCAGGGTTCTTACTTTCTTTATGTAGTCGACTTTTTCTTCCTTGAACACATAGCATACCGTAAACACTAATTCCTGGTATTCTTGCATATGGTGGTTGTGTATGCAGTACCGGTCCTTCCATTATACCATAGGTGGGACATTTGCACACAACCAAATAATGAGCTTTTCCTGTTCGCACATTCTGTAGTGCCAGTAACATCCAGTCATGAGGCTCTTGACACATTTTGACTGAATCCACATCTTCACAAACTTTGATGAGCGTTTGGGTTTTCTGAAAAAGGATATCAAATATTTAGATTCAGAAAAACAAAGCAATTGACTAGTGTAATCATGTATACTTTCATGCCTTTTTTTTTATTTATGCACAGATGATAATAAAATAATTACATATCATCTATACAAAATATTCAGTTTAGTACTGTGAAATTAGCTGTGTTTTGCCCTGTCTTTATTACTTTTATTAATAGTTAATGTACACTTAAAATATCTATTTTTAAAAAATATTTCTTTATGAAGTCAAATATGAATTTATACTGTTTTTTCATAATTAGATGGTTAATTTATGATTATATTAATTCAGTGATTTATGATTATGAGGTGCTTCTTATTGTGAAGTTTATTTAAAACTTAAATATTAAATATGTGGGATAAATTATTTTGTAGAGTAATACAACCATAAAATTTTTATTACTGATTATGACATAAATTTATACTTAATTTTTTCTGTATCATAAATTCATTGAAGTCTTAAGCATAAATTGGATAATTATAAATTTATTACTTTCTCTATCAATAAATTACTTCAGTCTATAAACCTGTTTTTGTTGTTGTTGTTTGCCTTCAGAATATAATCTCATTTGATGCATAAAAAAAATAGTTTTCATCTATGTAACTTCAGATTTCAATTTTTAGATATTCATTATTTTTATATAAATATAAAATTCAATTAATGATTTTTATGTTGTGCAAATTTAAACTAAAATAACATAAATACTTTTTTAAAAAGTAAGGAAAATGATATGCATATCAGTATTGATCCAACTAGTTGTTATTACAATTTTGAATCAGCTTATTTTTCTTGCACTTCCCAGTAACTCATATTTGTTTTACCATTATCATTTTTACCATTTTAAAATTAATATTCCATGGTTTAATAAATCATCAATTAAAGAATTTGCTTATTTGTAATCTGATATTCATTAATAATAAATATATTTTTCTTGAAGAAGAAAGTATTAAATAATGAAATATTATTAAAAGATCATATTTTAAATTAATTTTTAAAAGTCACAAGTTATCAATTTTTTTAACATTCTTCTTATATTCATTTATATTAATTTACACAACTGCAAATAAGTAAAAATAATTATATTATGTAGGTTATATAAATGAGCCACAATCAATCTTTTTAAAGAATGATATTGAAAAAAGTTGTGATAATATATTTAATTTATTTCCCATTATGTCACGAAGATTGTTTTAACTTGGTACAAAATGATATTACGTTTACTATAATAGTCATTAATTTACCAAATCTGATAATTTGTTAATGGGATGTTACTGATATTAGTCGGCTGTATAATCCATTTAGAAACAAATAATTTAGCATTTGAATGATGCTTTTCAAACAGGAACCACAGATTATGTAATAAGTTTCGGGTTCATGTTTAAAAACACTAGTGTAATTTGCTGTGCAAAATGCAACCAACTCCAATGAATTATTCAACAAACTAGATATAAAGCAGCACAGAAAAATGGATATTATTTTTAAAAGCAGTGTAATATGTATGATGTAATTTGTATAAATCTAAATAAACTGCAGGTAAAAAGTTTGTTAAAAAGCAGCTGTAGAATATTTCCAGCAACTTTCTGCAAAAACAAATAGCATGAAATAAATGTTTGGAAGTTACTTCCAACTTTTTTAACTGCATCCAATTATTTGCCAATCATTTTCTTGGATTTTGTATAACTTTACTTTAGTGAATGGTTTAATCATAAAGAAGCTGTTTAACATCAAATTGTGATTTCTCCGTTTTATTCGTGTATTTGTAAGCTTATTTTCAAACAAGGCTGAATTCTTAAATGTTAACCACTCCTTAGCTCATTTAGGAATAAAGAAATTTTCATTATTTCTGGTGTATAAGTCAGATGAATATAATGCTTTGAAATAAAATATCTATAAAATTTTTTTTGTCAATTATTACTTGTATACATAGTTTAGTGAAAGTGTTGTAATCGACAAAAAAATTCGAATTCGAGATTTTAATATATCTCCATGTTTTCGCCCTCGTCGATTTTTAATAAATATCTGGCTTTCGGTCTGTCTTTGACAAAGATAATTCAAAAACGCTTGGAGCTAGACAAATAAAATTTGGGCTACAATCTTTACATCAGAATTGTAGATACATGTCAAATTTTGTTTAACATCCTTTCAGAGGAAGTTTGTTTGTCCGGCTGTTCAAATATAATTTACGCAACTACAATAAGGATAAAATAATAATAATATAATGTGGATAAAATAATGTACACAAATGAAACATCTCTAGTGTAGAAACCTGACAAATTTTGAGCTATTAGGGTTGGCCGGCTGTTGATCGGTACTTCCAGAAACGCGATAAATCGAAAACGCAATAACATAAATGTATTAAATTTGGTATGGGTTTTTATGACTACAAGTGTAATTTTGTGGCCAAGTTTTGTTCAATTGATTGGGAAAAAACGCTCCTAAAACAAATTTGATTGTAAGATATTATTATCCGCATGATAGGAATAATCGCCAAAACCCTCGCCAATAATTAATAATTGGTGAGTTTTAATATTAACGAGGCGACAATTTACGCCAAAGATTAACATTTCGGAGCTAAATTACGCCAATTCCATCGAAGGTTTTTTGGGGATAACACCTTTATTAGTTGTTTTAGCAAGAAAGTTTTGGGGAGACCACTCCCTCTAATTTAATTAATAATAATGTGCCCAACTAGGGAGATGTCAAATATTTTATACATTACAAAATTTTTGAATGCACATTTTCCTACATGTTGTCTAGAACCGTGATTTTGGAAGACATACTTAAAATCGAAACTATTATTTAAAATGGTACTTGTCGATTTTAACGACTGCCAAAATGCGCCAAGAAAAACATTCCAAATTATAAAAAATATATTCAAGTGCATAAACATATATATAATAAATATGTGCATTAATATAGATCAAATCACATGCGAAGCACTTGCTGCCATTTGAAATCGCCAAATTGGCGAAATGTTTTCTTGGCTCTTTTTGTTTGCCATTACAATCGATAATTACCTTTAAAACAAACGTATTAAATTTCGGATATGAATGGAAATTTATAATTGGATTTATTTAATACTGTAATAAGAATTCGTAAATTAAACTTTTTTTTAACCTTTCAAATATAATTAAATTGAGATTAAAACCCTATAAATACATTATCATATAAACATCATCATAACGTGCTATCGGAAATATGTTTTCGATTTTTCGGACGTGCTCTATTTTGTTGCTAAATTGTGGTTGAGTTTCGCATATTTAATAAGCTCATATTCCAAGAATTTAATTCAACTTCTGACCTGTCCGTCTTTATCTGCTAAAAGATTGACCGTGTGTCCGTCATTTGGGTGCATCCTTGTCGAACAGGGGCTTTTCATCGCACTGGCACATCGACACAAAGGTTGGACGAACTTTAGCCTCATGAAGACGGCATTGCACACTTGCTGCGAGGCACATTCCGGCATGGGATTTGAATAGGGCCGCCTCTTGTAGAAAGGTCCTGTCCGTCGGCTTGAAGGTATATCTGATGGCTGAAAAAGAATGAATTTGTTGATTAAGAGCTTAATATTTATATCTTTTCTCTAACTATACTTAATTATCATCAGGGTAATTATACTAAGGAACTTGTTTCTTGTTATATCACTCTATTAATTATCTGAACGCCCATTTTCGAGACGATCGTAAGTCTATTGTGTCATTTATTCGTTTTTTCAAAGAATAGGCCTCTTAATTATCTGAAGCCTGAAGTATTATATCTTAACGTATCTTGAAGTAATTATATATTAAGTTATATCTTAACGTTCTTTACAAAGGTCAACTGTTCTTTCTGATTGATAATTTAACTATGGAAAAATTAATTTAGGATACAGCTTATTTAAATTCTATAATGCATTTAGTTTTATAGGTTTTAATCATAATAAAAAGGTAAATTTAGGTTTACTGTTTCAGATTTTAATGTCTACTTTACTATTTCAATTTGTTGTTTCAATAACGTTGAAAATGATAGCTAAGAAATGTTTTACAACAGCAACAGAATCTACTCCAATTTTTCGGTTGAACTTACGATTTTACTTATATTTGCACCTCATCCGTTGTTAAACTAATAATTCTCCTTTTAATAAAGATGTGCGCGCACTAATAATGTACTTATAATAAATATTTGTGTACTTGGGTGTGTATGCTGGTACTTTCCAGACCAGACCATTTGTATTACAGACCGGGCTTGGCACTGCATACTTTGAAGCGTGGGAATGGGCACCATATTTTTTTAATTATAATTGATTAGCAAAAAAAAAAAAAGCTAGATTTTTTTTAATTGCTATAACTTTCAAAAGGCTATATACTTTTTATTGCTATAATTTTCACAAATATATATACATCTTTTTAAAGTCCAAAAAAATTCCTTTTGAATAATACGTATTTATTTGTTATAAAATTCTTTAGTCTAGAATTAATTAGCGTTTAAACATATTTTTAAGTATATTTCATTAAAATATTTTTATCATTTTGATTAAAACCGAAAGATGTTTCATCAAATATTTGATTGCGTAATTTTCTTCCATTGTTGAAAGTTTAAAAAGAAGGATTCTATTTAATATCTATGTATTTTACAGGGCGAATAAAAGAGTGAAATTACTATACTTCTAAATTTAGAGATGAACCGGACATAAAAGCATTATGATATCATAGTCATAACTCATATTAGATGATATATCTTATTATATAGGCATGCACAATGAACAGAACCCATGCAAGATTGTTAAAATAACACAGCTTTAATATCTGACAATTTTATAGAATCATGGACATAAAGTTTTTTCTAAACGATTTGACTGAAACTGAATATAAGCAATATTTGGCAAATATGCTGGTCAACAAAGGTGACTAGACCACTCATAAAATATATTGTTATAAAGGATGTTTATAACTTAATTTATTTCTTAGAATACCACAATTATGTGTTTTAGATTGTTCTTTTGCTAGACAGTTTTATTTCTCAATTATGGTTTTATATGTATCCATTCAGATACTAGTTTTAATATTGCTAACAAATGGTGCAACAAATTTTTTAGTTTTTGCCATACATCTGTACTTTGATTTGGTGATGTAATTTTATATCGTTCCATTTGATTACTTTTCTTCACTAAAATCTTGTCTACTTAGTTTATCTTAAAAGGAAAAGCTATTAATGTATAGAGGAAGCAGTAGTAATAGTGAACTATTTTTATCAGTTAAAATAATATCCATTGCTTTGTCCTGGATCTGAAAACCACACTATCTTTTACATTACTAAAAACTAAGTAAATATGATTTTACTGAAGAACACCCCAGAAACTTAATAGGGTAGAAAAATTGATTTATTTTCAAAATGGAATAAAATGCAAACTCATCTCGCTGTTATCAAAATCTAAACAAGTACTTGTTACTTTCATCAAAATTGAACAGACTTGCAAACCTACTTTATTACTACGTGGTTTGAATTCTTATATTTAAAAGAGAAAAATAACTCAATTCTCTACTAGAAAACACGAATAAGAATCTTATGAAAACTAAACGAGGTAGTTCTGGAACTTCATACTACTTTTTTTATTCTATTTTGCTAACAATTGCTCGAATATCAGCATTTGTGATCTTTGAACAACGGATTCTCGCTCGTTCCACTCTGCTGCTGTAAATAAAAACACACTCTCAGTTCGTGCTGCGATCTCGATTACGAAGAATGGAAAGGATGCTCGTATTATGTAATAATAGGCTTCAGACTCTCTATAATTTTTAATGACCTGCCTTGGCCTTCTTATGTTCGTAGCTTCCGCTTAAATGCTCACATCATCTATGAGCATCAGAAACGCTTCCGATTGAGTATGATCACTCGTAAGGATCAGAAACAAAGCGTTCTGCTGACCCACTAAGAGCAAGGTCTCATCTCTCGCCTTTTTTTTATTCTGTCATTATTTCCCTCCAAGTTCAAATCATTGGCCTCAATCTCTCCGTCGGTATTTTAAGTATTATTCCACAGTTGATCGGATTGGGATTAATTTCATCTTGCGCCCATTTCGGGGGTTTGAAAAGCCTGCTTTTAAAGTTAGAAGAGAATTGACGTCTTATCTTCGTCTTGGCTTTTCATTTTTGTTTTCATTGCAAAATAAAGGGTGTCCCAAAATTAACGCAAGGTACGAAGTTGCCAATATTCGTGTAGTAAAGTGATGGCAACAATATTAAAAAAAAATTAGAAAAACATTTGACAGCTAATAATTTAGGGTTTGTAAAATTGACCATTATATGATAGAACAACCTGTTAACGCAAGATTTGAATTAATTTTTTTTAAAAAAATGCCGAAATAAGTGTTTTAGCTCAAGGCTATAATGAAATGGCAAATTTATTGAATAGGCTAAGGAATGCAAGTATTATATTTGCAAAAGTCTTAAGTTTTATTCAATACAAATGGTCGTTTGAGTGCTTTTTACGCTGCAATATTATCGAAAGCTAACAACTTAATGTTTTTCAGAAAGACATCATAAATGAATTTACTAATAATTAAAATGTATTTATTCAGTCTGCTTACTGTCTTCATTTTCTTCCTAAGATGCTTCTTATTATCGAATTTCATAAACACTAATATTTTCTTATTTTGCTGTAGTATGACTTAATCTATCTATACTTCTACAGGCCATACCATTCAACCTACAGCTACCAAATTTGGCACGTGTATACCTTGCAGGCCGGGAATGTGCACCTGGGGGTTATTTTTTCGAATTTTTAATTAGAATTTTATTCATTTAAAAATTAAGCAAAATTTTGGCGTGTTTCTGCTATAACTTCCGAAAATACTACCGCACAAAAAAGATTTTTACATGAAGTTAAAGATCAAAAATTTATCTTTTAAATGATACCAATGTTTTAACCTTAAAATTAAATTTTTATTTTTAAATAAATATTTTAACTATATTTTTCAACAATTGTTTTCGTACAAAATAAAAATAAAATTTAAGCTGCACGAGCACGTTTTACATTCATGGGAAAAAATTAGCTTTTTTCAAAGTTTTGCCATCACATTGATTAAAGCTCCAACTAAAAATAAATTAAATCTTTTTGGAAATGAAATCTGCAAAAATATAATTTTCGGCACGTGCCTGTAGGAAATGAAACAAATATGAAATATTATTTTTTCTAACAAATAAATTCAAGAAAAATTATTTTATGATCTTTTACACTCTCTATATTATTAATACAAAAAATCAGTTTTATTTTAAGGCAAGTTTTGTTTAATATGAACAGGATATTCATTCAAATCAGGACCACACAGCTAATTTGTAAACCTTTAGTAAGACACAGATCTGCTAAAATGGTCTAAATGGAAAATGATTATATTTTATGTAACTTGATTCAATAAATGCTCTAATAAATAACGAATTTTTGATTTTACATAAAGCTTCTGCTGTGGAAATCACGAATAACAAAATGTTCTTGAAACACTAATATTTTAAATAAAAAGAGTTAATTTCCAATCAACTAAATCAATCACTTAAACTGACTTATTTATGAAAATTTGATATCACTATTCAATAAAAAAAGGATAATTTTAGATTTTCCATCGATCGTTTCAAAGAAAATACGCCAATCATCGCGCAGGTTTCTCAAGATTAATTGGCCTAAGATTATGAAAATGTTGAGTTTTTCTAAATTTTTAACATTCAAAACTTCATAAATCAGTCTTAGTTGATCGCGGAAAATTGAAACATTCATTCATTTATTTAAAATTTGGTGTGTCCAGAATATTTCTCAGAATATGACACCTTACTGCATTAAATTCATAATTTTTGAAATATATTTATAGGTCGGAACAAAATATTATTATTGATTTCAATTCAATCCTTTTGAAAGCAAAACTAAAAACTGAATTTTATGCTGAATCTGAGAAATGTTTGTTGAATTATTGTTTGTGATATTACATAAATTATGGAAAATATTTTGTAGTTCACATTAGACTTAAATACCGAGATATTCTGTTTGCAATACTCATATTCAATAATAATAGTAATAAATAAATAGCAATAACGATGATAAATAAAATAAAACGCCTGGTTTTATTAAAAAATATCTTTATATTAATTGCAATTTCATCATTTCCACTTTAAATTAAATTTTACCGGAAATGACAACAAATTAGCAAAATATATATAGTAAATTGAACGAAACGATCTAAACAACAGTATAAGTTTGGTATGACTATCAAAATGTGAAGATTAAAAATGTTTTGTTTGAGAATCTATTCAGAGAGCAGTTACTTAAAATATTTAATTGAAAATTGTAGCGATCGGTAATACTGGCGAACCGGCTGGTCGCCAAAGGCGGCTAGTACATAATAAAGAGAGTCCCAAAATCAACGCAAGATTTGAATTTGCCATCATTCGTACAGTAAAGTGTTGGCAACCCTATTAAAAAAACTATTTGACAGCTGATAGTTTAGGTTTAGTAAAAATGGAACGTTACACGATAGAACTGCTTGTTAACGCAAGATTTGAATTAAATAAAAAATCACACACACACACAATTGTTTTTTTTCTTTTTCTCTCCTTCAAATTGCTACATTTTTATTAAGTCATAAAGTACACAGGATAGGGATATGTGTCAAATGGCGTCCACAGATTTACTGGCAAATTCGCATTCTTTTGTCGAAGTTTTCCATCACCGTTTTGCATAAATATGACTGAATTTCGTTGATGCGGTGTTGAATATCCTCCTTCTATGCAAGCGCGCTTGTGGACTCGTTAGCATCGACCTTTGACTTCAAATAACCCCATTAAAAGAAATCCAATATTATTAATTCATACCATGTAGGGGGCCAATTCTCAAATTTTCGAACTGTGGCCGCCAGACTTGCATTATTTTTGAAATATGGTTCAACAATGAAATTATGTATTTCTATCGAGTAACGGTCCATTTTTACTAACCCTAAACCATCAACTGCCAAAGGGTTTTTTTTTTAATAGTATTGCAAACACTTTACTGCACGAATGGTGGCAAATTCAAATCTTGCGTTGATTTTGCAATACCTATTCATATTCTTGAAAAAAAGTCTTTTGCCATATGGATCTTAGATTTTGAGCATTTGTTTTTCGGTAGATGTCACTACAGTTATCCATTTATAGACTTTTTGATAGCGATTTTCAGTGCTCAATTTAAGACAACATTCATCAACCTGATTTAAGAGTTTTGTATCTTGCAATTGCTCAGCTACCTCTCAAGTATTGATTTACACCAAAATATCGATTTCCGGAAAATTATGTATTGTTGGTTTTCTGAAATAATTATGCTAAATACAACTAATAGTAAAATATAATTAAAAATATAAGTCGAAAATAATAAATATAAAAATGCTTTATGCTTCTTATCAATGTGCAAAAATGTAGAAAGTGTCTTTTTTTTTTTTTTAAATCAAATTTCGAGGTCAAAGCAGAAAATTGAAGTATTAAAAAGAATTCAAGAACTAGGCCATTTTGAATATCATTGGAAAGAAAATTCCTAATCCTTTATTATTGAAAATTTTTTTCTTCCATATGAGAGATATAAATATTCCATATTAAATAGGTTTTTGAAAATTAGAAGAATCATTGAAAAGATTTAAAGACTATAATCTTGATAGTATTGTATATATGGGTTTTAACTTTTATTGCATTGTGATTATTATTTCATTCCTTACTTTTTTTGTCTTTTTTCAATAATTTAATTATTTATTTATTAACTTACTAGCCGCCTTTGGCGACCAGCCGGTTCACCAAACTTAATGTTCGTTAAAATGTTAATAATTAAATATTTTATCCGAATCCTACTTTAATAGCTTCTTCATCAAAATATTTTAAAACTTCAAATTTTGGTAGTTTAAACTTCAAATTTTGATAATTCACTCATAATATTATAAGGCCTTCAGTCATAACGTAATATGTATCGCTCTAATTTTCTGTTAGCTCCCGTAGAATGTATGCCTTAAATTAAAGTGGAAAGGATTAATCTGCAATTAATATAATAATATTTTTGACTGAAACAAAGCATTTTTTTATAATATCTTTACTGATAACAGAGTCACTGAGCGTTTAAACTTGATGGGCACCAAAGAATATCTTTCTTAATTTATGTAATATCTCAAGAATTTGTCAACAAAATTTTCTCAGATTCATCATGAACTGATCGATTAATGAACAATGTTTAATTTTAAATGCATCAAACACTAAGAAAATAAACAGAATCGTTTAAAATAATCGGTTAAAAACACGTTAAAAAAAACTACTTAAAAAACGATGTACTTAAAACTATAAGCATATACAAAAAATATATATAACTAACATAAATGCAATTTAATTACAAAAGCATACAACTGACCTAAAAATATTTTTAATCAAGTCCGCATCCGTTGATAATAATTGTCAACAATCAAAACACAATGCGCATACGTGAAATTTCATCGCCAGTTACGGTAACGCAAATGCGTGAATTTTTCTACGCCAGTTGGGATAACGCTATGCAGATTAGAAATTTTTAATTTCCTTTATTCTGTTTTATTTTAATTCAAAAGTACTTCAGAATGAATCTGAAAGATCGATTAATTGGCTGTGTTTAATTTTAAATGCATCAAACATTAAGAAAATAAAGAGAATCATTTAAAATAATCGGCCGAAAAATATTAAGCCTAACCTTATTAGCGTGGGACAAAAAAAATGAAGCCTTACTCATTTGGCGGTGGGGAAAATGAAGTTATTTTTTATTTAATAATTAAAATTATAATTAAAAATTCAAAAAAAAGGGACCCCAGGTGCACATTCCCGACCTCCAAGGTATACATGTACCAAATTTGGTAGCTGTAGGTCAAATGGTGTGGCCAGTAAAGCGCCAACACACACATACACATTGAGCTTTATATAAGTATAGATTACTTTTTTACTTGAAAAATAGATGGTAGTTAAAAATGTAAAACTTTTATCTTTTTTTTTTTTTTTGCGTAGCTTATATTTAGTTATATTTGTTTATACTGTTGTTGCTAAAAAATAATATATACAGCTGTACATTAACTCAAAACTGTTTTTAAATCAAATTTAACGCTCAATTACTTTTCTAGATTTTGTCATTTTCCCACCTGATCTGGCGATTAACCAAGTCAAAAATTCTTCGGTCATGAATATTTAATTTTATGCGCTGGTCTTTTTGTATAGGAACATAATTTTTACAAAACAAAACAAGAAATCACTACTGAATTTCGTCGCTGTTGTCAGCTTTCTATCATGTGTTCCCATCTTCAAGTCAAAACACATACTATGCTTGATTGAACACAATAGCTCGTTTATTTCCATCAAGGTATTCTTTGTTGACAGAAAATAAAGTCCTTGTTTTGTTTCTACAACAGTCAAGTCAGCTTGAATTTTTAAAAAACAAAACAAAAATCACTCAGTTTTATGTTCCGTACACAGCAGCAGCCTAAAATGAAACTAACCTAATCTTGTACGAATGAAGCTGGATAAAAAAGGGGAATATTTATTTCCTTATTTATAAATTTAACGTGTAATTTGAAAATATTAAAATTAATCTTAATATATTAGTTGTCCGAAGATCAATAAATTAATAACATTTTCATTTCGTATTGCAATCGTTTTTTTTTTTTTTTGCTCGTTTTCTTTCATTTTGAATTTTCTGCATTTGGAATGCACATGAAAAAATGCTTGAAGTTGCGAAAGGTTTGTAAATTTCTTGACCAAAATAATTGCAAGCATTTTATATTGATACTCCAAACTATTTTTAATTGATTTTTCTTCCGAAATTTATTAACTACTATTCTTTGAGAAATATAAGAATCTTCTGATTCTGTGTAAGGCACAAAAATATGTTGCTATGTTCACTGATTTTTCTTTTAGAATCTAACTTAGGTTGAATAATTTTAAAATCCCGTTTTGAAGAAACTCAAAGGGAATTAATTTATGGACGGTTTTCATAATTTCTAATCGTGGTCAGATGAAGAGGGTGACATCTGAGCTAACACCTCCCCCTTAAACTTCCTCACCATATCAAGGGGAAGACATAAATTCTTGACATGATATTGGACATGCATTAGGCACAGCCTTGGCGCGTAACTAGAATACATGTACTTATACCCTATTTTATTCTTAATCTTTTAAGATGTTAAAATTTTATATTATTTAAACAATATTATCCAAAGCTCTTATTATGCTGTATATGAACTATATTAAGCGAGTTATATCAAAATATAGTGTGTATATTTCCTTGCACAATTTTTTCCGAAAGATAATAAAAAAGGAATGATTCTCTGATTAAATATTGTTTACTAATGCAGTATTTCAAAATATTTAATATGTTATAAAAATAAAATCAGTATCTGGTGCAATGCGAAAATTGGTTTCAAAAAAAATTGTAGGATGTTGTACTTGCTTTACAAAAAAAGAAATGAAATAAGCATTTCCTGCGTAATTGTGATGTAAATATAAAATTTGCTGATCAGTCACTAAAAGATCTGTATAATCCAGAGCTGACATATTAATGGAGGGAGTTAGTCGTATGTTTCTTATCGAAACAATAAGAGTCATGTGACTTAGTGAGAATCTGAAAGTAAGAATACCTGTTTTGGCGACATATCGCAAATCTTGACAAACTCAAAATCTGTCGCGCAATCTTTTGCTTCCTGGCATTGGGTCCGGTCGATTTTTATTTCCTGAAAAGTTTATTTATTTGTTTATTCTTTTCTTGTCTTGAGAGTATCATTCTACTAAGCAGAAACTAAGCTAACTGGTTTCAAAAATAATCTTTCTTTTTCATAACATCAATAGTTGAGTTTGTTGATTTAAATCATGGTTAGTTTTTTACTTTCTTTTTGCATTAATTAAAAGTGATTATTTTTCTTCATTAAGTAAACATTTTATTCCTTTTATATTTTATTCCTAAAAACATCTTTTAATTTTACTTTACATGTTCAGATACTTCTATCATTATCTCAAACATATATAAAAAAAAACTTTTTAAAAAGCAGATTATAACGGTGACCTGTCTCTTATTTATTTTTTTTTCTGAATATTAAAAAAAAAATACATTTGTATTTATAATTTTTTTTTCTAAAAATTAAATTATAATCTAAGAATTAGAAGAATAAATATTTATTTTTGCATAAAGAACGAAGGAAATATTAATTAAAACTGTTAAATTATTTTGAAATAATTTAGAAAGAAAACAAAAAAAGTACTAGCCCAGGATAGAATCCGGGTCTCGTGAATGCTACGCCAGAGTCCTAACCAATATACCATTCGAACGCTCGTTCACAGTAACAAAGTATTAGGGTGTAAGCTATCTTCAAAGTTTCAGAGCTATTTCCTCGAAACTGGCTGGCTATTGAGCCTTAATATTTGCAGGAATGAACATTCTAAATGTATACGACCATTATACAAAATATTGTCTCGAACTCAATTTTAAACATCGTGCCTTCCCCTTGTTAGTATCAGTTTTAAATATTTCACTTCTGATTTATAGTTTTGCCGGTAACTTTACTTCCAACTGCAGAAGAAAAAAAAACAGAACTTTTGCAAAAACAAAAGTAAATCATTTTTGGAATCTTAAATGTGTTGACTTTAATACAAAATAATAAAGAAACTTGACATTTTTACGAAAATGGTGATTTTAGGGTATGTACATATTGAAAGTTATTAATAAATGTTGAGATTCAAACAAAATTTTTATCTGTAAAGATAGCATTGTTTTCTTTAATAGTTTCTTATTCTTAGAATATCCGCTAGTTTCTTTTTAGATCTTAATTAAAATTTATAAAAACATGCAACTATTACTAGCACATTTATGAAATTTAACTATATAACATTTTCAATAAAACATACGTTTTAGTTTCACTATTTCATTCACAATGATGATTTAATATCGTTCACAGTATAATACTATTCGACTATTCATGGTAAAAAAGGAAAAACATATTGGAAATAACAAGGAAATTTATCTCCATTAAAATAAATACACAATTATTAATCGGCCTATAATGTTTATATATACACTTGAATTGGCGAGAAAAAAATCATGCCAAATTTACAGCCAAGCGCGTGCAACACATTCGAGATTAAAATAAAGCGAATAGCAAAATATAATGCAGTTATATCAGTTTAAATGAAGCTTAATAACAAGTTAATTAAATTAAATACAATAACTAAACTAAACTATGAAATATTATTATATAACATCAAAATCACTGAATGATCGAAGTTACGAAATTTTAAACTGACTTAAAATGGATATAAATAGAATATGTTTATAGTACACAGCTGTGAAATGATACAGGACTATCCTTTATTTTTCTTTGCATCCAGTTGCGCAGCTTACGTTAATCATGGCTTAAATAAGGTTTAAAATTTAACAATTAAAAGCGGGAAATAATCTGCCATTGAAATATAATGGAAAATGCGGTTACAGCGAAGACAAATTCTCTCCTGAAATCACGTGATTTTATCTTGTCCTACACCAAAATAAGATTGCACTCCCTCAATCACTATTTCAACTCTATGGTATAATCCATTTCCGCTTTTTAAAATTTATCTTTTTCCTACTTATTTCTTTCTTATTTCAAGTTTTTTTTATAAATATTTTATATTTAACAATCGTTTGTATTTAAGTAATTTATCATTTGCGCTTCAGTTTCAAACTCCATTCGAATAAAATAAAAAGAAAATGTCTCCTTATTTGGGCTTTTTTAATGATTTGCTTTGTATTCATTGTTAAATGCCGAAATAGCGTGCCAGTAAATAGTTAAGCTTCGTAGCACTTCTAATGTGTCTTGTGTTCATTTGTTTTAAAAAATGATGTCTCACTAACGAATAAAGTATTTTCTTTTCTTTTTTTCCCTCCCGAAAATTGCAAAATGGCTATTATTCCAGGCTTTATTTTTTGTGTAAACTGTAAATAAATGCTTTTAACTTTTAAGAAGTTTCTATTTATTCTTATAATGGATCAGTTCTTCTTGTTGCCATTCTAATAAAAGAGTAAAAAAAAAAAAGTACGAAAACAATCTTTTGTGTTTTTCTTATCTTTAAAAGGAATCAGGAATGGGATGGAAATCCTTTTGTATTCTAACATTTGTATGTGGCTTCTTTGTTAGATGTATTAATATTAATGTACGTATAATTAATATAATAATATGTACTATATTATTTTTAAAGCGTTTTTAGCCTTTAACCAGCTTTCGTCCAATGATGTTTGGTCTAAGAATTTTTAAAAACCAGCAAATAAAATAATATAAGTTGGGAGTGTCCTTTGTGATTTTTTTTAAAAAGGAAATTAAAACAATTACTAATAACTCTCTTTTTCTTAATTTAAATGTATAAATAATTTTGGCAAAGAATATTTCCATTCGTTTTTAATCATATTTTTTCTTTGTGCCAAAAAAAAAATCGTTTGCCATTTTAACCAAAATAGAAATACGAATAAGTTTGCGAAAAATTATGTTTTTACAATTATAAACTACATATTTTTTTATAATATAACAAAATCATAGATATACAATCCAAAAGTTTGAACAAAATTGGATATTTAATTAATCGTTTCGTTTTTTTAATCTTTTATATTTGGCATAATAATAAAAATAAAGACGTATCTTTACTCGACTGAATCAGCATTTTATTTAAAGAAAAGTTCAATCGGAGACGAATTACAAAATTTTTATCAAGTTCTCATAGGCATGCACCAATAATTTGTATTGCAAATGCTGTGATCTTTTAAAATCATAGCTTTGATATCTAGTAATAAATTCTAAAAGCAAACGTGTACTCAACAAAACGAAATTTATACTATTCATGAACCCAGTGCGTGCATACAATTATTGGTAGACAAACCATTCGCAACAAAATGTTAGAGAAGCAATTATCGGAGTGTGAAGTATATAGATAACAGGTGGATAGTGTATACATATAATCCATTTAGCTTAAGTATCGGACAACTAGGGATACCTTTCTTCAACATTTTCTTCTAAGGACAAAAGGCACTACCTGTTATCAATGCACTATTCATTATTACACTACAAATAACTTCTAAGACATTTTACGCTAATGATTTGAAATATTAAAAACAAAAAAAAAATCTTATATAAGCACAGGGCTTCGAAAAAATCTTATATGTGCACTTCATTCTGATATACGTACAAAATATAGGATCAAATTTCATGGACAAAGTATTGCAACAGACTAATATCCATGTTATTGAAACGCACTATCTGAATAAAGTAAAATGATTTAATGAACGATGAATAAATAGAGTAAAATGCAATTAAACTAAAGTAATAACGAATAATAAAAAAAGTTAAATTCGTAATCGGATGTGAACATTGATTAAATTAAAACTATATAAAAATATGTAAGATTGATCAAAAAAATGTTAATGTTATTTAATATATATCAATTAATAAATATTAATATTTGATTCGGTTTGTGTATTTAGGAACCACTAATTTTATCAACAAACTGAAATGTTTGTAAAAAATTCTAATGAAATTATTAGAGAAATATTTTTAGTGCTAGTTTATTTATTATGCAAAATTGTGACTGTTTTTACAAGCGCAAAATGAATATCGGTACAATATAGTGCCAAAAATTCATTTTGAATTTCAAAATATATGTGCTTATAATAAATGATATATGTTGTACTGTCATCAAGAAAATGCTGTTCTGATGAAAAGTCATATATCAATTTATTTTAAACTTAAAGCTTACAGGATTAAAAATGATTTTACTCTACAAATATTATTTTTATTTTAGAATCCAAACCATGGCCATTAGGAAGAAACGTGGCATGCACTTCGCCAATAAATTTTGAAAATAATAAAAAGTGAGAATGAAAGAGAAAATTGGCAATTTTCACTAGCCCAGAATTGTGACTGTGTTTCGAAAGTGAAACTGTAACTAAAATTAAAAAAACTGGTAAAAGCAAATTAAGAAAAATAAAATTACATCTCTTAGATCTCGAGAGATGTGAAAAATCTGCGCAATTCAGGATTTAAAGTTTTTTTTTTTTTTCAGTAGTTAGAAAAAGAATTAATTTTTAAAACTGATCATTTAAAATTATTCAATAGATACCTTTTAAAAAGTGATTATTCCTTCGATCGGAGTATTTTTTTTTAATTTAAAGATAACAGCAGACTATTTTATTATTATTATTTCTGTTGGATTATTCTTTATTGTTCTGAGAATAATAGAACTTAATGTTACTTTTCTAGGTATTTTAGTATTTATCTGAAAACACGCGTGCTATGATTTCTGGTATTGAGTTTGATTTTCAATGAATTTTCTTAAGCATTTATTGATAAACTTAAGTTTCTTATAAAAAAAATTCGAATCCAGACAAGCTCTATTGCTTTCAATATACACCATCAGAGAATTTTTTATAACTGCTTTAGAAAAAATTAGAATTTTTATCAAAAAGTGAATTAACTGCAATTAAATGTTTCACAAATCACAGCGCCAAAAGATGAATAGAAAAGTAATTACCCCCTTATAAATAAAATATAAAGATCGAACGAGTTAAAGCACCAAATTACAATTGCAGATTACAAAATTTATTCTGCTCACCACCACCAGCCCAATCTTTCAACTACATGTCAAATCGTTTTGGGAAATAGAATTCTGGATAGTATATTTTTAAATATTAAGTCTGTGAAATTCAATAATTCATTTAATTGTGCTCTTTTTTAAAACCTTATTTGTTATCAGAGAAATTCTATTTTAATTTCTCTCTGTAAATGTGAGGATAATTAAAGATGTCATATAATAAAAAGAATGAAAGTTATTGTTGTTTTTAAAAAAGGGCTTAAATTATTATACTTACAGATATTAGTTAACCATTTTGATTAATAATTTTTAATTGTTAAATTATAAAGCGTTTTATAAAACTGCAAAAAAGTAGAAAGTTAATTAATTTTTCCCAGCAATCTCATTAACAAGTATTGAATTAATTAAATTAATCTATTAACTAATAATTAAACGTTAAAAATATTGAAATAATGTACTGCGAACTAAAACACACAAGTGTACTAAATAATCCTTCGAAAAATGCGTATAAAAAATGTTTGATCCGTTGCTACGGTATTTGCATATTTGCAAGTATTGTAGCAATAGATATCTACCTACCAATAACAAACATATAAAGTCTTAGGTACAATTACGGATTGTAATACCGGTATTCACAAGTTTAAATACCGGTTTTTCGGTATTTACTAGAAATTTTTAAAATTGTCTCCACTATAAGTTCAGGGATCGCGAACATAGCAAAATAGTATACGTTTTTGTTTTTATGTCTCCCTAACGGGCGAAATTAATTAGCTAATTAATGGCTTAAATCTAAATTAGCGAAACATGGATTATCCCTGAAAGAAAATATTGTATCCATAACGACTGTAGGAGCAATAATTATGAAAAAAGTTGGAAAGTTGATGGGTGCAAATCAGCAGTTGTGCTATGGAAATGGAATTCAATTAGGAGTAATAGATATATTATACCAAAAAAAATAAAGAACAGAAGAATCCAAATACTGTGGATATAGAAACTTCAGATTCCAACTTAGAAGAGAGTAAGTGTGAGAGTGATATTGACAATGAAGATAATGACAATATAATTGTTGAAGATATTGCTAATGAGGATGAAATATTAACCTATCAAGAATTGCTTCCTATAACTTATAAAGTTCGAAAAATGGTTAAGATATTTAAACGTTACCCTATAAAAAAGGATATATAACTAAAATATATACTGACTAAAAATATAACAGAATATATGTTAATATTAGATTCTAAAACACGTTGGAACAGTTTACTCCTAATGATGAAACGATTTTTGAAACTGAGAAATTCCATCCAAAAAGCAATAATCGACTCAAACTTGTAAATTATTTTTTCAGATAGTGAATTCGACTTAATATCCAGAACTATATCAGCTCTACTTCCAATTAAACTGACTGTTGAAGCATTATGTCTAAGAGATTGTAATTTATTAACAGCTAATGCAACAATAAATTTCATGTTGCAGTCACTGAAAGAACAGCACACATCACTATCTGAAGAATTATATATTACATTGAAAAATCGCACAGAAGAAAGGCATACCTAAATAGAAAATGTCATATGATATTTACATAATTTAATGATTTTAAAAGTGAAAATGAGAAAGAAGAAAAGAAAAGAACCAATTCAAATCTGATTAAGTTTAGAGTAAATTTTCTTAAAATTTTTTACCCACAAACCTATCCACATTCAGAAGAATTCGGTTCAATTATCGAAGATTATGATGTCACTACTGTCGATAGTGAAAAGGAATTGTCTCTTGAACAAAAATTAGAATTAGCGATAAATAAATAAAAAATTCAACGAACCAAAATACAATACAGAAATCAGCTATATCCGAAACCATTCGACGATAAATCGGTTTATTTGAAGATGAGGGATTTAGAGTTAAATACTTGAAAAAAATATATCGCGCATTGCTAACAGTACCACCGAATAGCGTAGATGCCGAAAGAGCGTTTTCGACAGCTGGTCATTTTTACACAAAATTACTTTTTAGGCTTAATGACAGTACAATCGATGCATTATGTTTTTTAAGATCACATTTCAAAAATTTGTAATAGTATCACAGACTGAATAGTGATATTTACACTTTTTTGTGATTTAAATAAATCAAATGTTCCTTTACTTTTTTGTGATTATATATTATAAGTTACAAATTATTTTTTGTGATATTTACACTCTGTAACAAAACTGGCAAATAAAACAAAGAAACACCTATGTTTTCTTTCTTTTTCTAAAATTTGTAATACCGGTATTAAAACCGGTATCCCGGTATTAAGATTTAAAAAATACCGAATACCGGTATTGAAATTTTGGTCCGGTATTGCAATCCCTAGGTACAATACAAATATCTTTTTATTCGCAGATCTATATATTTTAAATATGATTTTTTTCTACGTCTAATCTTAAACTAAGAAAAATCTGAATTGTCGATAGAAATTTTCTTGTTAAAAAGAGAGCAAACCATTTTTTAACATCAATTCTTTTAAAAAAAGAATTTTTTTAAAAACCAGTCTTATTTTTCTAATTTATAATTTTATCGATAGTATTAAATTAATTATATTAATTTTACCAGTTATTCTTAAACACGTTTCAAAGATTTGAGCCTTTAACTCGAATTATTGTAACAAAGTAATATTTTTTCTTTATTTGATTTTTTTAAATTTCTCTTAGTTATATAGTCGCGATAATTTGTACACAAAAAATCGTCGTAATGTGTTTGCCTGTAGCAGAAACATTGGAACTTAATGTTTGAAATGTTAAAGTGGTGTGTAATAATATGCTCCGAAGTTATTGAGAAAGTCTCTTTAAAATTGTGACATATTTTTAATTAAAAATATAACTAAAATTTTACATGAATTGAATAATTTTGCATATTATCCATTGCATCATGCAATTTAAATATACAGCTTGTAAAAGTTATCATGTTAAAAACATGATACAGTATGTTTTTTTTTGTTTGTTTTTTTTGAGTATTTATGTAAAATTCTTAAATATCTGATCAATTACTACAATTCTTGGAAGAATTTGAAGAAAAAACAATGAATTTTCATATGCATAATATCTTTATTTTATTGCTTCTAAATTCCTATAGTCGATAACAAAGCCATATCATCAATCGCTTGTTTAAAAAAAAAAATCGTATTGTTTTGTAATTCTACTAGGTTGTGGAGATTTTGCTTTTGCTATTTACCTTTCTGACCTTTTGATCGACATGAGGGACTTATCGATGAATAATCTGAAACTCTTTATCCTCACAAAACATAGTTTCTATTGTTATGGTTTGCCCTTTATTGACTCTCGCATCATTCTTTTGTAATATTAGATCATCTCCTTTTGCATAAGTCATTTGTTCTCATTTAGTAAGTTCAATGCTTGGAATTTATATACTATTCGAGAGGTCACTATTTTTTTTTCTGACCTTAGAAAAGTAGATGTTTATTTTATGCATTTGATTTAAGAACTTGTATTCTAAATCGGATTCTATCTTTATTGTTTTCTGGAAAGCGAATAATATCTGTGTTACTTTTTTTAACATGGATAATTCTAAATTTAATTTTTATATATATATATTTTTTTTGTAACTGGCCTCATTAATCGTGAGTTTAAAATTTTTCTTTTTTCGCAAACGATATTTTATTTTTAGTTTCCATTAAATGTGAATGACGAAGAATAAGTATTTTAATCATAGAGAAAAGAATCTTTTTCTCTGAGATTTTATCATGAATCATCATTTACTATATTGAACATTAATTTGATAAAATGAAAAAATGTAAAACTTTTAATGGGATTTAAACTCATGTAAGTAGCATAAGCATGCTTCTTTGTCAATGTATATTATTTTGATTTAATTTCGCTTCATTTTGTAAAATACTACTATTTCATTTGAGGAAATGTTTCTCTACTCTTTTTTTAAATCGGTTCTCTATTCTTTTGTTATGTTTTTATTGTTTTGTGAAGGGTGTATAATATCTGTACTCCTTTTTTTTAAAACATGGACACATTCTAATCATAATTATAAATTTAATGTTTTGTTTTAAAAACACTTTTTGTAACTGCCATCATTAATCGTGAATTTAAAATTATTCTTTTTTCTTAAACGATATTTTGTTTTCTAAGTTTCAATTGAATATGAATGGCAAACAATAAATATTTTAATCATAAAGTATAAGAATCTGTTTCTCGGTGATTTTACCATGAATCGTCAGATCCTCTTGCTAAATCCTCTAATGTTTCAAAATTAACTTGATAAAATAAGAAAAAATGTAACGTTTAAAAGGATTCAAATTCATGTGAGTAGTGTTAATATTCTTCTTTTTCAATATAATTTTTTAAAATTAATTTCGCTTTGTTTTACAAAATACTATTATTTCTTTTCCGTTTCGCATGTTATTAGTATGTTTATATACTTGATCTAATTTTATTTCATTTAGAAATTCTAATTGACTAAATATTTACAATATAAAATATTTCCTTCAAATTAAGAAAAGTGAATGAAATAATAGAAATTATAACTACTACTAAAAATATTAAGTTATACCCAACTGTTTTTAAGGAGAAAATAGTAAATTGCTCGCATAATTTTGTCTAGTTATAATGAATTATTCTGAATTATAAAACAAAACTCTTTAATATTAGTACTTAATTGAAGTAACAGACAAATATATCATTTTTTATGTCTGAACAGGACAATATTTTTCTAATTAATTATTTTTAAATAATTTTTTCTGTAAATATGAATTTTTTAATTACATAAATTTGAAGTATTCTTGTTATTTTCCTCGCTAGCACTTTAGGATCATTTTGTATATAATCTCACACAAAAGCAAATATTATTACGGGCTTCATCATTTGAATTCCGTACTTTTAAAACAATAAAGTCCTTTTTTGGCGATACAAAATATTGAGGTTAGCACTATAAAGATATAATAAGTTCAACAAATTAAAATTACTTTCACTTTTGTTACGTATTTTATAATTGATATTTATCAGTTTTATATTATTTAATTGTTAGAATTCTATACCTTATTTGTATATATAGGGCACATTCTATAAAAATTGAACCCCTTTCTCCTTTGCATTTCAGCTAATTGTCATTAAATTACAAATAACATGCGAACAGAATGGAAAAATATTTCAAATAATTTTTCAATAATAATAACATGCGAACAGAATGGAAAAATATTTCAAAATTAATTTATTGATTGTTTTTGTTACTGAATGGTCAAAGTAATAAAACTATAATTTTTTAGAATTATGTAGATTTTATGTACAATAAAAAATAAATTTAGCTAATTCAGTTTACATCCCATGGTAAGTATAATTTCTGACAGTTTTTATGCAAATATTATAACCATTTAAACACTTCTTACCGTCAACAGGCAGTAAAATGAGAGGCATGACAGCACTACGCATTCAGTTGCTGTAAATTCTTTTTAATAAATAATATAATTGCAAATAAGAATAAAATGATATTTTGTAGTTTATTTTTATTATTAAATAGTTTCATTAAAAAGAATGCAGAGCCATACTACAGATTTTTGAATTCGACTGCATTTTACTTAATGATTGTGGATTAAAATAAAAATTAAATATCATTTTTAAAGTAATTTCGTGTAATTATCAAAATAGTGCTGGAATATTATGAACATTTTTTGTAGATGTTTCTGACAAAGCATGTTTATCACGAACCTTTTATAATTGCCAAGTAGTCCAGATTCTTAATTAATAAGCGCGTGGAGGTATTCTGCTCTATGTAGTTAAGTATAATTGACTGGATTGCTTGAAATACATAATTCAGGAAATATCATGAATTTTGTATCTTTATTGAAAGGCAATCATAATTATTATTATAATTTCCTACTGTCTACATAATAAATAAAAAAATGTATCATAGTTCATTTTTGCCATTCTTCTCGTGCTCTGTGTGTCACTAAACAAGAAGAAAAATAATTACTCTTTTAATCCAAGATTAGGAAGTAGATTTTACTTTGAATTATTTCAAGGATTATCGAAGCTTTATGATAAGATTAAAAATTGTTTTTGTATTTTTGAGATACTTTTTTGTTCTGTTTTTGTAAGTCCAATAAATAATTTTATTTTATTAAATTCAAAAGAAAATCTGCAATTGCTCTTCAATTTTTTTTTAATGTCCGGATATAATGTTAGATATAGCCCTCATGTTTTTTTTCTCTTTAATATATCTTTAATTTGCTCGTTAAGTCTATAATAATGCAAAATGATACTGTTAATGTACTGTGTTGTCCGTTAAATGGTAATTTTGAAGTTATTGTGGTTATTTTTCATTGTATCAGTGTAAATAATTGCATGTTTCCAATCGATGGCATGAATTCTGAATAATGATCAGAACTTAATCAAAAAAATAAAACCGTGTCTGATGTGGTTTGAATCAAACCCAATTTCTACTTTACTAAGCTGTACTGATATCGCGATAACGCTAACTACAGATGCAGAAAAAGAAAAATAATGAAGCGAATAACAGCATAACGAACGAAACATGTTAAATCATCCATCTAATGTTTTTTTATTGTTATTATTATTTAAGTTTTTTGCATTTGAACTATTCAACGACTAAGTTATTAAATGAACTGCTAACTAAATAAACACTCATATTGAATGTAATTAATTGTTTTCATTCAACTGCCATGTACATCAAAAAAAATTAATCATTTTAGTTACTTTAAAATATGTTTGCAGTGCATGCCAAATTTTACAGTTCATTGGTTTCAGAATAAAATGATATGGATTGGATAGGCTTATATTAAATACGGATTTTGAATTGAATTGATTGCCTTCAATAAAAATTTATTGTTATCTTTAATGTTTTGATCAAATCATAGTTGGATGAATCTGATATTCAATATATAAATAATACCAAAGATTCTGTAACAATTAATATTGATTCATTGTTTATTTGAATCTTTTTTTTTTTCAATTTTTAAGCTAAAAATTTATTTTATAAGGGCCAGGCGTTAAAAGCATTTTTAGACTTGTAGGTATGTTTTTTATCCCTATTGTATAATTCAATCAAAGATAACAATTATTAAATGTCGGTCTAAATTTTCGACAAAGCATGTATTTTGCATTCATAAACTATATTGAAAAAAAAATAAAAAGGGAATCTTCAGCAGCTTTTTTCCAGTGATGTATTTAAACTGGATTACAAGATTGTGAACTTCCTACTGATTATACAATGGCTGAAGTAGGCGCTCAATGTGCATTCATGCATTTAAAATCCGTGTTTTTGAAATTTCTCATGGAGTATTGTTATCCTCGAAAATTTCCGGCTTTGTACAACCATAACAAATTTAAAATTGAAGTTCACATCAGAATATTTGATTATTTATGCTATAGCGTGGCCAGATGTACAGCTAAAAATCAACGAATGTTACCATCTAACATATAATCTAAAAACATTTTGAAAATACACCATTGTTTGCTCCTTGATTTGATTTGCTTTTATTGCGGATATAGAATGGTGTTTCACATTAACACTTACTAAAAGCTTTCAGTGTTTCTGAATCTCAAAAATAACTCAAGGTGATGCAGACAAATGTTCAATTCATACGTTTCTTCCTCGAATTCATCTATCAGCAATTTTTTATTTTATTTTTGCATCATTCGATATGTTTTGGTGTAGAATAACCCCAGGAAAGAAGGGAAAGGGCTTTTTTAATGAATAATTTAATTAATAATTTAAAAATATTTTAATTTCTACTATCTGTTGCTTGCTTTAAACTATATTCTTCTTAACTGGTGAAAATATTGAAGAAACATGGTCATATTATGAAGATCATTAAAATGGTAAATTTAAGTGCCGGAATATAAAAGATTATATATCTAATATATGTTGGAAAGGTTAAGGCAAAATTAATCTATATAACGTTACTATTACAAATTACTATACATTAACTTGATTTCTTTTCTTATTTGTAAACGATTTCTCATTCACTTTCTTTTATCTAGTGGTTGAATTTCTGCACTGTTTAATAACTATACACAGTGACTTTATTTTAATATTCACAAAAGTTATTTATCAATAAAGATTAATTGGATCAAATTTTTATTCTATTTTAGTATCGCCATTTGATAGTAATTATAGATATAACTAATCACCAAATTTTTTTAAAAAATAGAAAAATTTTTAAAAATTATTGTTTAATATATTAATAATGATTGTTTTTAAAGACTTTTTTAATTTAATACTACAATTGATAGCTATGAAAAAAATTACTTAATAATATCTGCTTTGTAGTTTTTTTTTTTAATGTATGCCGAAAATAAGCGCAAAATGTATGTAAATGTTTTTAGTAATAAGCACTAGCACCATTTTATCATATAATATGAGGAACAGTTTCCACTAAATTGTGTAATGAGCTAGTTTTTATTATTACTATTATTATTTTTATATTACTATTATTATATTTATTTAATGTTTTAAAATCTAATTGTTAAAGCACTTTTCTTTTTATGGAACTTTTTTCTGCTAATTTTTAAATGCTTTTAGAATGAAATCTTCTCCCCACTGTCCTTAAATACACATGTACCAGTCGCCTCTGGCGATCAGCTGGTTAGCTGAAAATATTGCATATATTTATTTTCAGACAAATCGTTTAAATACAATTTCATGCCCGTGATTCCGAGAAATTGTCAGACTTAAAGCAGAGTAATTTTAACTGTCGTACTTATTCATTGTGTTTATGAGTCTTTCTAATGGAACGCAGTCCTGTGACATCATAGCGCCAATAAAAATGTAATCGGTCTTTTAAATATCTCGGCATTATAACTTTACCTTTTTTCATCTCGTAAAAATAAAGATAAAAAAAACATGCATTAAAAAACATTCTTCTTCCTTAGCTTTCAACAATGAAAACGGTTTTAGTTTCAAAACTACAATGTTATCCTTTGTTTAAATTAGGCACACAAAAAAATTAAAGTCCCGAAAAAGAATTTGCACGAATATTAAATTGACATCATTAAAAAGGCATTATTTTTTAAATTTTTCTTTCTAATGGTGTAGAATTTATTTTTACACGGTAATATTTTCAGTAGTTTCGCTAAAAAGCGCTAAAATCTAAAGTTTTAATTAATTAAAACTTCAAAAAAAAATCTGAAGTCCACATTTTTTCTCGCCCAAATATATATTTATGTATGTGCCAAATTTAGTACTCCAGTTCAAATGATCCAGCCTTGTAAAGCGCCAACACTCATACAAGCGTTTATCTTTATTATTAGCAGAGATAACTATTAAAATTATAGACGTAATTTTTGATTACTATTTATGTCATATTTGAATTATAAAAAAAGTAAAATTTAAAACATATATTGCAACTGTTGGACTTAATTCAAATGTTAAATTTTAAAATTAATTATATGACTGATTATCTAAGAACAAATAATTGCTGATTTATATTTCGAAATTGCTTGAGAAGGGGAAAAAAAAATCGTTCAGCTTTGTTAGTCGAATTTATAATTTATTCTTTTTTAGTTTATCGTTGATTTATTTACTAACTATATAACCCGATTTTGCCCGAGATAGAATCAAACTCATTTTAAATTAATTTTATTAATTTTATTATGGCAGTGAGGCGTTATGCATTGGTTTAGTAACAAGTGTAAATTTAGTACTTTATATAGCTTAATTACACTAAAACTTTATTTTTTATTTTTATTACATACTATGTCTATTCCCATCCTATTGATTGCCAATACAATGATTGGAAGAATAATCGAAAAGATAATTTTATCTTTTTGGCCACAAAGTCGTGTATATGAATTTGCTATATAATGTATTAAAATAAATTAAATGATTCTATCATTAAATAAATGTATTCAATCTTTTCCATAAATTCTTGATAATGCAAAATATTTTTCCCAATGAATTTATTGTGCATTTAAACATTTCTCCCTCATTATTGGGGGGGGGGGGGGGAGCTAATAATAATGCAAAAATAAACTTTTAAACTACTAGCTATGAGTTTAGATAATTTCAGCCGTTGCCCCTTTATTTTCTGCATTGGCGTCAGCTTTGGCGATCAACGGGTTTGCTATGAATATTAGTTGTGCTTAATTTCAATGAAATGTTTTATATACAGCTTGATGTGCATGATTACTTCAACAAATTATTTTTGAGCATCAGATTATGATATTATGATAAACATTAAAATTACATAATTTTACATTTATTCTTTTTTTAGGGGGGGTGAACTTTCTTAATGAAGTCGAGTTCAGATGAAAGTCATTAAAAATGTAATTGCCTTGATAATCTGTCTTCAAATTGTACAGTGTTTTTTTCCATAATGTCATTTCATTTTCTGATTCCTCATGTAAACTGAGCAAATAATAAACAGAATCTTTCTTTTGTAGCTTTCAACTATGAAGGGGGGGG
This sequence comes from Argiope aurantia, assembly GCA_026543865.1. NCBI lineage: Eukaryota > Metazoa > Arthropoda > Arachnida > Araneae > Araneidae > Argiope > Argiope aurantia. The sequence continues at coordinate 557,102 of JAPMOR010039662.1, read as the reverse complement.
ATGTGTAAATATTCAATAAAACAATTTAAACTGTTTTGATTTCATTGCAATAGTAGAACTATTATTCAAAACTGTCGCAGAAAAATTATACCGACAATTTTTTTAAATTTTCGAAATTTAGGGAAAAAAAATTGCTAAACCATTGAAAATACGCTTTTCTTTTTTTAAAATTATAGAATGTGAAAATTCAGGTTTCTGTGATATTTTCACAGAAACCTGGTCTTTTCAGGTTTCAGGCTTATTTTCGTTAGTTATTGCTGGAAAACTTAATTTCTAATCATTAAATCTCACTAAATTGTGATTAAATTTTTTTAAAAATTGGACCATTGTGCACATTTTAACTTTCCAAAGTATATGTCGGAACTTATTAATTAACTAACAGTGAACGAGCCAAAACCCGTCAAATATAGCTCTACAACTCGACAACTTATAAACGCGCTTCTTACGAGAAGAAAATAAGCCTCTGCTTACGCTGTTTACAGGAAAAAAATCATATTTTCGCCAGAGAATCGTCACCCCTTCATTGTTAATTAATGAGTATCTATATTTCTTCCAAATATGATTGCTTTAGCTCAAACGATTTGTCTCATAGAATTGAATAGGATGTCAACACACTCACACACACAAGCATTATCTTTTATTTTAGTAGATTGAAGCTAAATAAAGCAGAAAGTTATGTTTACCGCCGCTGCTGGTTGACTGGGAATAATCTTTTAATCTTTTCCTATTGTGTTTAAAGAATCCTTGGTTCATTCAAAAATTTTCGATTTCGATACATTTTCAAACGAGTTTTTCTTGGGCGAACTTGCCAACATTTATCGTAAAAATAATCATAAATGGTAACTTCATGGTAAATTTCGATTTTTCAAGAAAAGATTACTTTATGGTAAATTTTTAATTCACCATAAAATGGTCTTTCTATCGTAAATCTTGGATTTACTATGAAGTGGTCTTTTTAAAAATTTTGTAGAAATGTTTTTACTCCTAAGTCCTTTCCTTATTCTTAATCCGTTTTTTTTTTTTTTAACAATTTATGAATTACAGAAATCAAGTGAAAGGCATTATAGATCTTTAAAACTATAAAAGTAAGTAACTGGCATTCAAAAAAATAACTTCCTTGTAACAAGCTTATCTTTTATCAGGAGTTCAAGAAAATTATTGAAAAATAAGTTTTGGATGGAACATGATATTGTAATGGCTTCCTTAATTAACTAGAACAATTTTCTGAATAATTATGAAAAAGTTCGAAAAAATTATGAAAATAAATTATTTATGCCAGAAAATTATATTCTTTTAAAGCATCAAGCTATCAGGGTTGTTTTAGCATGGGAGTTTAATTTTTCATCCAAAGGGAAGGAATAGATATAATATAAATGAAAATTTGTCTTTAATTGAAATAGAAGGAAATATAATCAAATGTGCATAATTCCTCTGCAAAGACATTCAAGTTGCATAAAAAATAATGCACATATGTAATAATTAGCTTTAAGTATACAGAAAATTTACAAAATTTGTAAATAAATTTGCTGACAATTTGCTTGTTGTTTCGCTTTTCTTCTCAGTCTTATGATTTTCTTATACATTCTGCATTCTCAAAGCATATTTTATGTTTAAATTGTACATAAATTGTAATAAAGGCTTGGAATATTAAAGAATATCAGTCTGATTTGCTTACAGCAGTGGACTAAATCAATTTCCAACAAAAATAAAAAAATAAAAGTAAGATGGCGTGCTTTTACATGTAAGAAAACTTAAAATTATCATAAAACACTCCGAGTTTTTTAAAGAGAAGCGAAAGGACCTTTTTGCACATGCTAGCAGTAGATAAGACGAAAAAGGAAAGATGTTCTTAATTATGACCGTGACTATCTTACCTTTATATTTCAGTTAATTTTATTTGTCAGAGTCATTTAGTTAATGTATATTTTAGTAGTTAACTGTTGGAATATTTACACAAATACAAAGATTACCTTTGGTTCTAAGTCACGGTTGATGTGATATTGAAACTGTATTCGTTATTTCTGTGAATAAGATAACAAATAATATACATATAATTACATCGATTTAAATGAATCGAATGCCAATGAATCATTATTACATTAGCTACAATTAATGGATGGTCATTCTGAAGTATCAGCGTACAATTTCCTATTTATGTCCCCAGTCAAATTGATAATTTATATTACTTCTGCCTTTGAATCTGGGCATTTTCTTTATTCCTGTCGTATGTGCAGTCTATGTCATCTTACAGAGGACATTAGAAATCTTCATTTAACCGGTGTCCATGGTAATATTTATAGGATTTAGCAGTTTTCATTTTTTAATTTTGTATTTTTTGTTAGTTAGTTGTACATTTCTTGTATTCAGTTTATTTTGTCCATTTGTTGTTTTGTTTATTTAAAATGATAAATTTTCTATTTTCATTTTTAAAAACAATTATAAAGGTTTTTTATTTGTTTAATAAAAAAATATTATTGCACAATATCTATTTTGCCATTCGTGTTGTTACCACATATCGCGCAATTTTTACAAAATTCAAAATTGGGTTTGAGTTTACATAAACGTAATTTTCATCAAAAATAAAAAAAGTATGTACAGTTTTCTTTTAAATTATTTTAAATGACTTGAATGTTTTAAAATTAATCGAGTTTTTCCTTTAAAATAATGTAGTGCATTGCGTAGTTTCTTTTAATTGACTCGTCTTTCAAACTTTACATTCATGCCCTATATTAAACATTAATCCTCGAATCTTCGGTTTATTAGAATTGTTGCATTTCATCGTGATATTATTTTATGCATTTCAGCCTTTAAATTATTAGAAATATTGGCTGATTTGTGATATGGTTTAATGCATTTTAGATTTCAATTTGAATATTATAAGAAATATAATTGGAAAGTTGGAACAGGAACAAGCCTCATAAATAAATAATTTCTTGTTTCATCTTTCCATTAAACTGAAATATAGAAACACAATGCAAATTTCGTGTAGACTGTTACTGTTTTTTTAAATTAATATTCTTACGTTATAATATACTAAAAATCCTCATTTATAGTTCATGATAACGTGTTACTGGTTGTTACAGAAATAGACACTAAGAAATAAAAGATATTGCTGTAACAACTTACCTTATGCACAAATTATTTGCAATAGAACAAAAAAAAATATTGTGTGCGTATATCTATTATTATCCCAATGCGTATATCTGTTATTATGTTCCTAACTTTTTATTATGTTACAAATTTTTTGTAACATTTTATCCTTTATGGATTAATGGAAAAGCATTAGTTTATTTTTATCCAGTCAGCAAAGCTTATCTATTTTGTTGTCTATCTAATCGAAAGATACAATCTCAGAAACACCAATTTATTTTTGTTAACTTTTATCTAAGAATTTGAGAATCTTTACATTAGAATTAAAATCATATTTCAACTGCATTTTTCTTTCAAATTTATCTGCATATGCAAAAATGTTACAATAATTTTGATTTGATAAATATTTATGTTACGCTGCGCAATGCTATCCAAGGTTAGTTTTTGAAAAATTCAACCATTTGCGTGTGAACTATTACAAAGTAATAAGAAGAAGAAATACATCATAACTCACCCTTTCCTCATAAGGTGTATAAAAGTCCTCATTAACACTGTTTATCTGATAATCTGTTGAAAGTTCACTTGTATTTGAATCAACATCAAGAATGTCATCTGCGCAGACTGTCCAAATAAGCACACTCTGGAGAAAAATTATCCACATCTTTTCAAATTATGTATAAAGAATATAAAATATGATATTGAGATTTTGCGCACTTAAAAATGTTTTTCTTTTCTTTTCTATCTTCCAACTACACTCGGTACATTGTAGCGTAGCAAGTAGATGGATGGGTGTACGTTTTCATAGCATCGCACTTTATCTCTTCTCACCTCCGATCACTTCTCTGCATCTTCTCCAACTGAAATGTTCCATCCCTCAACAGCTTTCTACCATGCTCCGGCAGACGTTCTGAAGCATGGAATGATCTCTCGACCAATCAACGTACCGGTTTTATTTATTTTTGTTTTTTTTTTCTCCCAAGCAACCAGGTGCATTATCAGCTCTTTTTATTGTCCTGGTCAGATGAGATTAAATCACCCATTTTCGGCAGATGTGCTACTAACCCATCCGAGCAGATCTTGTCGCCATGAAATGGATAGCGGCATCCCTTTCTGTGACACTAACCGATACCTCTGAGCGACGCGAGTATTTATGTGTTTATTCTTCTTTACTGGAGGATGAAATTGAAAAGACAAATAAAAGCGATATTTCCGTTATGAAACTTTGAGCTTTGCACCTACCTCTGCGTACAAAATGAATGAAATATCGTATTATATATTCCTGTGGGGGTAATAAAAAAAATCGTCCTCAAAAAGGATTATTTTGTTCAACCTATCTAGAATGTTTAGTCTATCAGAACATGTTACTTATTCAAAAAATGATTATTTATTGCTAGCTGAATTCACAGAGAAACAGATTACCTTCTATGTGGCTGAATTTAAAAGAATCTCTATAAAAAGAACTTTTGCATCCCAAATATCATTCTTTTTCCGGTTCATTCGTGGAGTTATTTATGACAATATCCAAATAGATGTAAAAAGATATATTTATAAATGTATATTTGCACATTTTAATAAATATATATTTACGTTTCTAAAAAGGAACATTTGATGGGTTTGCGTTGCAATCAGGTTTTGACAGTTTATTTTGAAAAAAGTTCTATTTTTTTATCGCTTTATTTGATGGTAAATGTATAAATAAATGAACATTTTCTTTTAACGCTTCAGCCTAGAATCAAGGATCACATATTTTATCTCAGTAATTTTTTTCATGCGGCATAGAGCTTTTAGAATTCTGCATACATGAGGTTTATTCTGGAAGTGAATTTTAATGAATACTTAGTTTTACTGACGCAACTGTTAAAATATCTGATTAGGTTGTAAGGGTGCTTTTTCTGGAAAAATTCTAATTTCATTTCATCATTAAATTCTAAACTTTGCAGATTCTAAAACAATCTTTGTTTTTAGCATATATAAGGTAGAATTGTATACACAGCAATTACAGTACACGCAACAGATTTAAACAAAATCAGAAATAGTGATATTTTAAACCGGAAATGACTGATTTATTTTGTTTCTACCATATTTTTCCAAAATTAATATTTGAAAAGTTTATATTAACTCCTTATCTACTAAGCTAAAAGTTACTTATTTCAAGCAATTTTATTAAAAACATTTGGAAAAAGATTTGTTTTCTGTTAATAGATGAACTGATGTGTTGATACATCTTTTAATGCATTTTCTGAAGAATAAATATTTCATTATGATGGATTCATGGAAAATGCGTGTATCAAAATCTTTGGTGTAATAGACTGCAGGTTTTGGGATTGCTTCATTTAGTCATATTTTTTTAGAATCGCTTTCGCCGGCATCCTGGCATTGGTCTAGCGCGTCTTCATCGCGTTCGGGCATGGATGCTCTTCTGTGTTCTGTCTGTGAGGTGTGTGAATGTGCGCCCCCCCCCCCCCTCCTCCCCTGTATAAAGAGGTTGTGCAAGCGAATGTGACGCATGAAGTAGCTAAGTCGTACTCTTGACCCTAGTTGGCGCTACTGAAAATTCAAGAGACGCTTACTCGGTTTAAATCGCTGACAGATCTGTCAACGGGCTTGTAAAATGCCATAAGTAACAACAACAACATAATCGCATCTCTTACATTCTGTGTTTCTCTTTCTTTCTTTTTTTTAATTCATGATTCTGAAAATATGGCTAAAATTTCATTAACCTTAAGTAGAATTTTTTTTAAAAAAAACACCTAATGATTGTATACCTATTATTTCTTCTAATTCTGATATTTTAAGCTGAAGTCAGTTATTTTGTACTTAATTTTTTTTAATATATAATTTTTAAAAAAAATCTCCGAAACTGGGATACTTAAAATTCTTTTAAAACAAAAACAAGAAAGGTTTGAATTAAATAAAACCATGGCAAAAGATATTATTTTACTTCAAATATCAACTTTTCCAATTAACCACACGTACTTTATTTCTGTAAGTTGTAGTATTAAATTGCTCAATATTTATCGAACAAAATTATTAAAAATAAACCACCATTTTTCTTAGGATTTCATTATTTTTTTATACGCATGAATTCATATATGATTGGATAAAATACCAAATTCGCCAATTCAAAGCAGCGAATCTCGAATTAATCCCAGATTGTCAAAGGACATGAAGATTTTTTTGTGAAAAATTTGGTACTGAAAACAATGTTTTTTGTGTTCGCTTAAAAAAAAAGAATCTGATTTCTTTGAAAAATAAAAACATTTTATTGCATTTCTTTCTCTTTTTATATTTCTCTGGTAGCTTTAATGAAAATCCAAGTCATTTTCATATTCGCTTCCTTGTATATAAAGAAAAAAGTATTCTTGTTTTCCAAAAAGGCGACCTCGGATTATTGGTTCAAATTCGCATTTTAAATATTTTTGAATCTGCGAAATCATTTTTGGAATGATACATATTTTTGTGTTTGTGAACATGATAGTGTTGCATAGCCAAAAGAAGCATATATTGAAATTTGGTATGAATGTATTCCTAGCGCCAAATCTGATTTATATTAAATTTCATCCAAGCTCATTATTTTAAGACCATAAATGATTAAAGAATATGATTAACATCGCCTATCTTATTACTTTATGTCACTTTTATGCTTAGCAAATTAATAAAATACACTTTTCTCCAAAAATTAAATTTTCACGTTCTAGAATCTCGTTTGTTTATGTTTATAAGTTGGCAAAGTATGAAATGCAACTTTGATTGCTCATTTGGTAACCAACTTGTAAACCAACTTTGTAAACCAATTTGATTATTTCTAATAGCATCTTAAGATCGAAGGTGTTTTGGAAAGTAATTCTTTCTGCACGCAAAATTTTTTAAAAGCTACTTATAATATTTTGCTATTTTAACATATTTATTATTATTACTCGTTAGGGTGAATAAAAAAACCTCAGTGTATTAAAAGTTTAGTTCTTTTGAATTAAAAAGAAATTGTGCATAGAATAAGAAGGGCGCTTGTCGGTTGTAACGGCGTCCAAAAAGCACCAAGCAAGAATTTCTCCAATTTGACGTTTTCAATCCTCAACCGATATAGCATCCGATTCGCACGCTCGAACTTTTCCATAATAAATAATAATGCACTTAAGTATATTTTTTGTCGCTTTTTGATCGCCGTTAAAACCGAATTGTGTCGAAATAAGAATATTTTATAAAGAATATAATTTGCATTACCATGAATATGTATATCAAACATGGTGACATGAAATTGGAATCATAATTTTATATTACTCGGGAGCATTGCCCCATGCTTTCTTTCCTCGCCAACCCCGATATTGTCCAATACTGTACGGGTTGTTCGTTAGTTCCACTTAGCAAGCTTTGAAATTCCACTCGCCATATATTCAGTGCTGGAAGCTTAATCTTTCCATGAAGAGAACATATGTTTTCCAATCGGCCTACTTCCGATTCAAAACTCAACAACCCACAATGAGAACGTTCTTTGCTTATATCTCAAATATCTAAATATTCAATCAATTTTTTTCACATTTTGCCGCCAACTTAGCTGCTTCACGATCAAATTTTCTTTCCAAATTGAGAGATTTCTCGCATCATCTTTCTCCGCATTTTTTCCCCCCTTCACCTGATATCGCTGGACGCCACATTAGTATTTAAAAAACAATGCAGAGTTAACACAAGTATTGCCTGTGTGCTCAGACGATTGCTGGCCGAAACATTTGTTACTCGAAAAAGATAAAGAAACCGAAAAGCTATCCATTAGTGTTGCGACATTATTTGGTGTTAATTAAGGCTTTACTTTAAACTTTTTGTTACATCATTTCATCGCCAAATACAAACACTTACTAGCACGTAATTATAATTTTCATTAAATATATCAAACAGTACTGGCAAAACAAACTTCGAATGTTACGGGTCAGATGATCTACGGGGCTATCTACCAGTCACAAAGCAAATAAAACACAATATTTACATCAAAAGATTTTATATATTAGATAGTTAAAGAGCATTTTTGATAGACCGGTTATTTATTATCGTTTATTATTTGAAATGAACTTCGATTATGTAAAGTGAAAGTGTTTGTGATAATAAATAACAGGTTGGGTTATAAATGGAAATCTTTTTTAAATACTTAACATAGAACTTAATGTTAAGCAGTTGTATTGAGATTTTGTTAGGGAATATAATTAATAGTTTTTTTTTAATCCAACAGATGATGATATCACTGACTTATGTGTGCTTTCTAGCAAGGAAAAAATGTAGCTTTCGTCTTAGCAGTTGAATGGCGATCAGCAGATATTGAACTTATTTCATGAACATCTAACTTGAATTAATCTTATAGAGAACATATTCAATAACTAACAATTACAATGTAAAATTTTTGGCATATGCTGTTGTAGTTAGCCCACAGCCAATACTTTATTGAACGTAAAAAGACTATGCTGTTTCAAATGACCTCTCTTAATATCAATGCACTATTTCTGTTTGTTTTATTTTTACTTTTTCGTTCACGAAATATGGAGAAAGTATAGTAGTCGTCAAAAAAATTCGAACTCGAGATTTTGACGAACCCCCACGTTTTAGACTTCCATGAGTTCGAAAAACACATTTTTGGAAAATGTTCGTCTTTCTGTGACAATGATAACTCGAAAACTCTTTGAGCTAAACGGAGGAAATTTGGTAATTTTTGCACGAACTTTGTAAATTTCTCACAAATCTGAAGTAAAATCCTTTCAGAGAAAGTTTGTTTATCCACCTGTTCGAATATAAGTTAACATGATAAATACCAAACGAAGAGATTTAGATGAATAAAATTCAGTACACAGATTTACCATTTACAGTGAAGAGACCTATCAAGTTTTCAGGGAAATCGAACGGCAAGTTGGTTAACTGTATGTGGGCCTGCCCTTTCAGAAACATGTAAACACGATAGTTTAAAAGCGCAAAGACTTATATATATAAAATTTGATATGTCATTTTATGTCTGCAATTTTTGTTCTGTCTCAAATTTTAGTTTCTATCGGCTGGGAAAAACGTGTCTGAAACACAAATTCTATTTTCGAGCCGCATACCAGGGATTAATCGCTAAAAGAACTCGCTAACGATAACACGATAGATACAATAAATACACGCCAAAAGTCAATATTTCATAACTATTGTACGCCAAGTCCATGCAAGGCGTTCACTGGGATAACATTTTTTATTAGAGAGTATGCGAGAAAGTTTTCAGGAGACCACTCCCACTGGTTTTGTATTTTTGTTGTTGCTACTGCTTCCCCCTGCGTGTAAAATTGTATTTGTGATAATTACTACTTAAAATATTCCGGCTTCCACTGACTTGATAGACAATACGTAATTGAATGGTGGTATAATGTGAACGCTAATTTAGCGATTGTAAGGTGATTAAAATTATCTGTGAAGTATTTTTTTTTCTCGTATATAAAATATATAAAGAGAAAGTACTGTTATCATCAAAAAATTCTATCTAGAAATTTTGATGTATCTCCACGTTTCAGACCTCTTTGTGATCGAAAAACACATTTTTGGAATTATATCTGTCTGTGAACAAGACCACTGAAAACTTGCTCTGAGCTAAATGGGTGAAATTTGTTATGCCGTCTCTACATCAAATTTGTAAATTTCTATCAAAATCCATTCACAGAAAATTTTTGTTTACCTGCGCAATAAACACGATAACTACATAACTTAAAGAGCTAGGTAAATGAAATTTAGTGCATCATTTTAACACCTAAAAAGTAGATCCATATAAAATTTTTAACAAAATACGTTCTCTGAATGTGAGCGTCTGTGAACTGTGCATTGTCATGCTTGTAAACGCGATAAATTAGCAGTGCAGGGATTTAGATAAATGAAATTTCGTGTGTCATCTTTTATTAAAATTTGTAGTTCTGTGTCAGATTTCGGATTCTATCGGTCTGCAAAAAATTGTCCAAAAGGCATACTTGATTTTCTTCTCCATATTACGAAGAACAAAAAACTGATGTGCTGGATTCTGAAAATAAAAATCTGAGCGCTTGAGTTACAGCATTGCCCAAAGTCATCAGTTTTTATGCGAAGAGAAGGAAGAATAATACATATGTTAAAGAGAAAATTCCGAGGGGGAACACTCCCGCTCGTTTGAACTTCTCACTGCTCATCTACGTGACACCATTAACGCGGTCATGATGTTTACGGATACCAACTGCCATATTGGTTAAACAGATCATTTACTGAGGTTGCAACATTAGTAAATGATTGTATACCATATAGGATGTTACGAGTTAATGAGATTGTTTATAAAGAATTTTTTTTCTTTTATGTAGAGTACAATTCTATAAGCCTATTAAAATAGCAATGTCTTTTGGAAATTGCTGTTTAAAAAAACAACTTTATAAAACTTCTATCCTCTTGAAATGTATGTGACAATGCCATTTTACCAAAAGATGAACAAGACAATAACATTATACATGAGTGTCCTAATTTTAAAATCATTGTTATTCCCGAGTTTGTTTTTTACTATATCGCCAAACTTATTGAAATACATAATACAAAATAAATTTTTAAGGTCAGGCATACTGGGAAGATCTTTAAAATGCTAGCTGTTGTTGAAAGAAAAAAAAATCTACGAAGGTTTATAAACATGCATCAGCAGAAAAAGAAATAATTGAATGGATTTTTTTAAAAGAAAAAAAAATTTTAATTTATTTATTTATTAAATTGGAATGTCCTGAATGAGGTGAAGACAAAGTGAGAATGTGTAAATGAAAGGTCATTGCTTTTAATTTTGTATATTAATTCAGTCGATTTTTTTTATGATCCTCCGGATGTCAATTCTTTTGACTGGATTTCAAGTCATGATGAGATTTGGCTCTTTTTCATTGAACTATTTAAATAATTTGCATTAATCTTCTTTGCTTCGAAAAAGTAGGTGAGCTGTATTGTTGTTTGCTTTTCATTAGATTGAAATATAGAAAAACATAGTAACATTTCGTACTTCACTAAATGGCACTTCTTTGTGCATATATTCGTTAAAATTGCGGATGTTTTAGTTTTCTTGGACTTGCAGAGATGTTTGGATTCATTTAAAAAAGTATTATTTTTCTTTATTAACTACTTATTTCAAGTTTTATTTGGAATACAAACTCCTTAAATGGGGGAAGATAAGAAAAGAGTGTGTACGCATTTTTTTAAACTTCTTTTCCGCACATTTTAGGCGTATTTTTACTCTTCCCGGAAATGGAAGTGTCATAGCTTTTTTATATTTTTTAATGTTTACTTATGTATCATTTTATTTTGAGTAAATCATTTTCTGTCTTCATCTAGCTGTAATTTGCATTTTACACTATCGTAGAAAATATTAATTCCTCGTAAAGAAATGTCATATTATCTGCTTATTCGTCAGCTTTTGTTGTTGTTAACTTCGGTCGACTTTGTTTTGCTGTTTTTGCTTTTTTTTTTTTTTTTCCCTCTACCCAAAAATGATTATGCTTGTTTACGTTATTATTATGCGGTTAGATAGGGTTGCCAGAAATACAAAGTTATGGGTTGAATAAATAACACATGAAAAAAATGGGTAGGTAATGCATTCTGATTTTTTTTAAAAAATGATGGAATTGAAGTACTCTATCAAAGTGGACATAATAATAATAGAATGAATAAAATAATAATGGATAATAATAAAATATAAAAGCGGGCATAAAATATCTATAAATAATAAATAACGGACAAAATAATAATAAAAAGGAAGAAGAAAAAAAAGATGATAAAAAATAATAAAAAAATAACAAATAAAAATTAAAAAAAAAAAGAAGAGAACTTAATTCTTTTTAGCCCTGCCATATTTTATAAGTTGATCTTTCACTTTCTTGATTACATTATTTCCTTCTTTCACATAATTATAAAATTCGGTACAGATCATTTTAAAATTATAATACCAAAACAAAATTTCTTCAAATATCTCCACTGATAACCTGCTTTTTGATTGACCGCTCATTTGACATTAGCTCTCTGGATTTATATTATAGGCTGGAATGGCAAATCCGTATTTATATTGCTTATATTGCTTTATGAGGGATGACTTCTAATCAAAATACTTTACAAAAAGCTTCAGTATTTCCATATTCACTTTCATAGTAGCTTCGTAATGTTAGTTTTTACATTCTCTAAATAATCTTTTATTCATACAAATTGATTAAATAAAGTCTCAGTGTTGCTTTGTCATTTTTGCTTTAATATATTTGTTGTTCAGGTTATTGAATTTCTATAGAAATACCTGACCGTTTACATAAAACCTTCTGTATGATATGGAAATATAATAAATTTTCGTCTACTCGAAATATCTATCAAAAGCAAAGAGGAAATGAAGAGAAACGTATTATAATATTCTGATAATAATTACGTATAAAATAACGTATAATTCTCTGATAATATCATGATAAATATTAAAATTTTGAATCCCTTAAATGCATAAAAAATTAGAATAGAATATATCTTTACTTTCACACAAATTGTTGATGTGTCATATTCTTCTCATTCTCATTTCATATGTAAAATTTTGTTGGTTGATATTTGTTCAGTGATATTGGGTTACTAAAACAATAACTAACTATGAAACTTTATATTCTTTCCTACAATCGTTTTCTAGGCCATGATTCTTCGTAGCATTTTCCTAGTGATTTATGATGATTATATTTGATTAAAACGTTTCCGAAATTTGCTCCAGAACATACTGGATTAACTGTTGTAATTCCTTGTTCTTTGATTATTTTTTTTTCCCCTTCGTTTGGCCGGATTAAGAATACTCAGTCAAAACTAATACAGCTTTTAAATATCTTCTTAGTAGTATTTTTTTTTTTATTCCTGTGCATTTATGCTTCGCAAGCATTGTTGCTTTCCATTAATTTTCTTTAAACGCTATACAGGTACACTGAAGGGTTAAATTTTCATACAAGATAAAAAAAATAATAAAAAAACCTTAAAACATTCTCTCTCATTCATAGATAATAACAATAGTCAGTATTCTTCGAAACCTTTCAATATATTGTTCATGAAGTAAGGATTTTTTCTCTTACATATATCATTAAAAAAGAACCACGCGCAATGATGACCCCAGGAAGGTGTGTTTTAACATAAAATCCAAGCAACCGTTGCGCAAGAGAACCATTCTGTCGTAACGAAATGAAGGCGTAATCCGTTTCTAAGTGCTTAATGATGAATTCGATTTCTGAAGCTACGAATTGCTGCTTCCTGTCCTTTCCATCTGTTACACGCTAAATAAGAATTTGTTTCTTTTGTAATATGTTTGTTGAATTTAAACTTAATGAATATTAAAGTAAGTCATTTTAAAATAAGTATACTAAAAATCTTTAAAAAAATTACTGTGTTTGTTCAGTCCACTTTTTTTTTTTTTTTTTTTTACTCTTTTAACAACCGACATTTTATTTTTTAATCTCGAAAAAGATGACTTAAAGATGGGTTTGTTTTTATATAGGGAAAGAGAGCATTTATGTGTGTGTGTGTGCGCGCGCGCGCACTAGCAATAAATTTTAAAATATTCCATCATATCCCCAATAATGCTAAATTTTCTATTTTATTGTGAACAAGTTGCTTTTAACGACCAGCTGATTTCTTGGTATAATTATTCATTCAAAAAATAACACAGATTTGTTTGCAGGTGGAAAATTCTTCTGTTATATAAAGAAAATTGTGTTAACATTGCGTTTCATTCACTTTGTGATCGGTAGATAGCGAGTCACCTGAACTATGACATTTGACGTTTGTTTTGCCAGAATTGTTTGAAATATTTAATGAAAACTATCATT
>JAPMOR010039662.1:511771-543176 GCA_026543865.1 Argiope aurantia | reverse complement strand
AATATTTAATGAAAACTATCATTAAATCGTAGTAAATATATGCATTTCGTGATGAAATGATGACAAAAAAACTGCAAATTAATTTAAAATATTATTTATCAATTCTACTTTGAAACGCCCCGTTTGTGGCAACAGTAATGAATAGCATTTCGATTTCTTTACCTCTTCCGAGGAGCAGCAAGTGTTCGTCTCTCTGCTATGAATCGTCTGAATACTTAAACAATACACATATTAACCCTGCATTGTTTGTTTGTTTTTCAATAATAATAGAGCGTCCAACGATTTCAAATGAAGAAAAAGATTTCGAAAATAGATCGAACAAGAATCGACCAATTTCAGAAGAAAAGCTGATCGTGAAAAATTGTTTCAATATTTAGATATTGGAGATATGAGCGAAGAATCTTATTGTGGGGCTTTGAGTTTTGAATCGGCAAATGTTTGTTGTCATCATGGGAGCGTTACATTTCCAACATTGAACGAATGACCAGTGAAGTTTAAAAACTTGATAATTAAAACTGACGAACATCGGTGTCGTCGTGCGAAGGCGAACAGGGGACGAGCCACCCATCCCTCCCTCCTGTTGAATAAAAAAAATGTACCATTTAGGGTTTATATATAATGTTAAGGTTTATATGTAATACCTGTTATTTGTTACAAATCGTTTCAGCCGTTTGCAAGATACACGAAATAAATTTATAGATACAACAATTGCCCGTTTAAATTTATAAGATTAAGCCTCAATAAATGGTGTATTCTTTAAATTAAAAAAAATAATTTTATTATTATTATTATTAGCAATGTTCTATAATAAAGACTTAATTTTTATTACTTTTTTTTAAGTAGTTAATCCATTAACTTCATAATCTAATTTAATTTTGTTTTTTGTTTTTTTTTTGCCATCTGACTGGTGATCCGTAGAATTGTCATTAAATGCAAACTACTAATGACTTCAGTAAAAATAAAACGTTAGTCACAGTAAATGACAGAACTTTTGATTAGTATTCCTATCTCAAAGCGCGAGCAACGTTTTATGTGAATCTTTTGGAGCTTACCCTTGCGTATCTTTTCTTTCTCTGGTGCCTTCAACTTGGCACTTTTTTCTTCATCTGGTTCTTAAATATTCTTCACGTCGTATTATTCGCTTGAGTTAATTCCTTTAATGCGGATGTTGCTAGGGTATTTCGGAGAGCAAATAAGGGCGTAATTCGGTGTGGAGTTAGCGACATCCGGAGTATAGCTGCTTTTCAGTGTGGATAATTTTCTTTTAAAAGTTTGAAAATTGTTTCGCATTTAAGCAGGACGAATGGCCAAATAGTGCGTAAGATGTCCCTTTTGTGAAAATGAGTTTCCAAGAACTACTATGGGTTTTCAGTTGTGCAAATAATTACTGTGAGAAGAATCAGTCTGTTCCATTTAGACCCCTTGGATTTTTAAATATCGCTTGGCCTGTTTCTTGATATGATCCACAGTATTCAAAAATTCGTGGAAAAATATTTTTCAACTTTAAATCTATTTAATATTTTGCATGTGTAGTAATATTTTCATAAACTGGGAGGTGCTTTTCTTTTTGTATAGATAGGATTAGCTTGTTAATGAAAATAAATATCCTTTCATTTAATAAAACGATTAAGTCCCGTGGTGAATTAATATCCTATTAATATTTTGTAAATTTTGAAAAGGAAAGTAAATTGTTTTGGAAATTCGGTAAAATTAGATGTTTCTTTTAAAACTTACCAATCAAAATAGTTTTTAAGAAACTTTTCCTCTCGTTAAATTTATTTGCAGCTCGCGATCGATTATTAACTAATTTTGAGAATACATATTGAGAATTCATTTTAAATTTCACTAATAAATTTCATTAAATGCGAATGCTGCAATTTCTATCTTTTAAAAATTTCAATGTTAATTTTAAATGAAGATTTTACATGAGTTAATATTTTAAAGTCAAGAAAAAAAATTTTAATTGTACAATTAAAATGGAAAAAGCAATGTGATCCTTAATAATGAAACTTAATGCTTAAATTCTTATCATAATGATTAAACAAATATTTTGGACTAGTCGCTTCAAGTGACCAGCTGGTTCGCCGTCAATGTTTGTTATATTTGATTTCAGATTTTGATATTACTTCATGTCCATGATTTCGCTAAGTCAGGTATTAAAACCATCTTATATTAATTATCTTATATGTCTCCTCTTTATTGTATACATAAATTTTCCTAACAGAGGTTAAATCCCTAACATCAGAAAGCAAATTAAACATGATGCACACCTAAATTTTGCGGTATTGTAACTTAAGTGTTTTAATTCGCACACATTTTACTGCCCACATTTAAATAGAATCCTCCTTCTTTAGCTTTCAGCAATGGAAAAATCACGCTATAAAATATTTGATGAATTAAAGAAAACGGTTTGAAATTCAGGACAGCAATATGTATAATACGCTGTTAAAAATTTGGCAAAAAAAATGTTTTTTAAAAAATTTTAAAATGCAGAAAAAAAATGTGTTTGTCTATTAAATTAGTATCATTTCAAAAACACTTTTTAAAAAAATTTGAAGCAATGTAAAATTTATTTTGATGTGATGATTTATTTTGATTTTTGGAAGTTATCTCCAAAATGCGTCAAAATTCAGTTTAATTTTTAAATAGTTAAAATTTGATAAAAATCGCTCCGAAATGCCCATTTCTACTCTCCAAAGTATATGTATGCCAAATTTGGTTGCTGCAAGTCAAACAGTTTGATGTGTAGAGTTCCTAAACTTACAGACTTACATATGTACATTCTTCTTTAGTATTAATAGAGATAGAAATAAAGGTTTAAAGTAGTGTTTAATGCAATTCTATTTTATTTAATACTAGCCGTCTTTGGCGACCAGCCGGTTCGCCAGTATTACCGCTCACTACAATTTTCAATTAAATATTTTAAGTAACTGGTCCCTTAATAGATTCTCAAACAAAACATTTTTAATCTTCAAATTAAAAACAAATCTAAACAAAAGTATAAGTCATACCAAACTTATACTTTTGTTTAGATCGTTTCTTTCAATTTACTATATATATTTTGCTAATTTGTTGTCATTTCCGGTAAAACTTCAACTTTAATTTAAAGTGAAAATGATGAAATTGCAATTAATATAAAGATATTTTTAAATAAAACCAAGCGTTTTATTATATTTATCATCTTTATTGTTATTTATTTATTATTACTGAATATGAGTATTGCAAACAGAATCGCTCGGTATTTAAGTCTTATGTGAACTACAAAATATTTTTCATCATTTATGTAATATCTCAAACAATAATTCAACAAAAATTTCTCAGATTCAGCATAAAATTCAGTTTTTAGTTTTGCTTTCAAAAGGATTGAAATGAAATCAATAATAATATTTTGTTCCGGCCTATAAATATATTTCAAAAATTATGAAGTCTAAATTTAATGCAGTAAGGTATCATATTCTGAGAAATATTTTGGACACACCAAATTTTAAATAAATGAATGAATGTTTCTGTTTTCCACGATCAACTAAGACTTATTTATGAAGTTTTGAATGTTAAAAATTTAGAAAAACTCAACATTTTCATAATCTTAGGCCAATTAATCTTGAAAAACCTGCGCGATGATTGGCGTATTTTCTTTGAAATGATCGATGGAAAATCTAAAATTATCCCTTTTTTATTGAATAGTGATATTCAAATTTTCATAAATCAGTCAGTTTAAGTAATTGATTTAGTTGATTGGAAATTAACTCTTTTTTTTTTTTAAATATTAGTGTTTCAAGAACATTTTGTTATTCGTAATTTCCACAGCAGAAGCTTAATGTAAAATCAAATATTCGTTATTTATTAGATCCTTTATTGAATCAAGTTACATAAAATATAATCATTTTCCATTTAGACCATTTTAGCAAATGTGTGACTTACTAAAGGTTTACAAATCAGCTGTGTGGCCCTGATTTGAATGGATATCTTGTTCATATTAAAGAAAACTTGCCTTAAATTAAAACTGATTTATTGTATTAATAATATAGAGAGTGTAAAAGATCATAAAATAATTTTTCTTGAATTTATTTTTTAGAAAAAATAATATTTCATATTTGTTTCATTTCCTACAGACACGTGCCGAAAATTATATTTTTGCAGATTTCATTTCCAAAAAGATTTAATTTAGTTTTAGTTGGAGCTTTAATCAATGTGATGGCAAAACTTTGAAAAAAGCTAATTTTTTCCCATGAATGCGAAACGTGCTCGTGCAGCTTAAATTTTATTTTTATTTTGTACGAAAAAAATTGTTGAAAAATAGAGTTAAAATATTTATTTAAAAATTCATTATAAATAGAAATTTAATTGTAAGGTTAAAACATTGGTATCATTTAAAAGATACATTTTTGATCTTTAACTTCATGTAAAAATCTTTTTTGTGCGGTAATATTTTCGGAAGTTATAGCAGAAACACGCCAAAATTTCGCTTAATTTTTAAATAAATAAAATTCTAGTTAAAAATTCGAAAAAATAACCCCCAGGTGCACAATCCCGGCCTCCAAGGTATGCACGTGCCCAATTTGGTAGCTGTAGGTTTAATGGTCTGGCCTGTAGAGCGCCAACAGACACACACACACATTGAGCTTTATTATAAGTATAGATTCCATTTTAGATTCATCTGTTGATCGTTGTAATTTTTTATTTTCCATACATCTACTAATGATCTTTTTGCATTTTTTTATATTATTGACTTTTTTTTCATTTCTTTTGTAAGTAAAAATCTAATTCCTTAGAAGTTCTTACTGTCCTTTTTGCTACTATTAATTGTGAATTTATCAATGCACTTTTAAAGTGAATTCTTTTACTTTGTCAGATTTTGGTAAATTGTATATTTTAAAATCCTACATATAAGATCCTACATACATGAGAATTAAAAATTAGTCTCCTAAAGCTTAAATGAAATTATGGATTATCTCTGCGTGTGTAAAGCAAACTTCTGACAATCAATAGTCAATTTTCCTCAATTTAATGTTAGTTCCGGAGTCTTTTTAATAAACGCTGTGAACTTTTATTACCTAAAAAAAACCAACCCACCAAAGTAAAAAAAAAAAAATCATCTATTGGTTTAAAAAGTTATTCTGTTTGTGTTGAAATCGTCGTTATTGTAATTATTATTATAAATATAATCTCTCATAAAACTGTGACCATTCATCCATTTCCAAACACTTGTCATTCACGTAAGAAAAATTATCCGAAACGCTGTTTACTTTATATATTCTTCAATACACCCTTACAATTAAAAAAAAAAACAGACAGTGTGAATTTTTCTGACCTCCTTACGTTTTTAGCCCATCCATTGTTACAACTGTCGGACATTTGGCGATTCTAAAAATACAGGAATTGATTTTTAAAAAATATACTTCAATTCCTTTCTTCCGTTCATTGTTTTCTAGCAGAGGGACAGAAAAAGAGAATCAAAGCCTTACAAACAGTATATAATATAATCTCTAAGTCTACGACTACTTTTGTCACGAGTCATTAATACTGCTTATTTTAAAATCGTGTGTAGAAAATATATTCCAATCTTTCGCTGTACTCATCTTCACGTGATTTTTTTATTAAAACTATAAAATTTTATTAAAGCTTAAAACTTATAATTTTTTTTAATCTAGAATTTTGAATTTACGCATTTTTTTTTTCTTTCTTTCGGATTGTCCGAAAAATAATAGTTTTTTCCAAAACAAATTTTTAAATACAACGATAATCGATAATGACAAGATACAACAAAAATGACAAACTAATGTGTTTCCAACTGAAACCACGTATGTGGCACTTCACATGAAAACCATAGATTGTATTAATAATGATCCAGCTAAAGCAAAAAATAATATAACACCAACTCATAAGTATTCGGCTTCAATTCTGAAATAAAATGAGTACTTAATGTAAAAAAAAAAAAAAAAAAAAAAAAAAAAAAAAAAAAAATTACTGTACATTCGTGAAAGGCAAATGTTGTTTCAAAATATGGAAAAAAGCAGTGTGTGTGTGTGTGTTTTAAAATTTTTTTTCCTCATTTTATTTATTATGCTATTTAAATCAGCTAGTATATGCGCATGTGCTGACTACACACGTGTTTTTAGAATTGATTTCTGAGAACTATCTATATCTTTATTGGTTGGTTATTATTAATTTTTTTCTACTGATGAAGAAAACTATAATATTTCGATGAAGTTTTGCTCCTGATTTTTTTTCATTGTATGTGTTTTTCATTTGCTTATAAGCAGTGGATAATATGCTGACCAATGGTCCTTTACTAATTGAATTTTGATTGTTGATTCTGATTTTCATGTTTTGGATAGCCTAATAATATTTAATTTAATTTTAAATTTTAGTGTTTGTATGCTCCATTGCTTTTGCTGCGTTTATATCCTAAATTCTTCCTTGCAGTTGTAAAATTGATATATTGATGAATTTTATTATTTTGTATTTTATTAAACTTTGTGAAATTTCCTTGCGAATGGCTTTAATATACTTACAATTTTTAATCTATTATTTAACGCTTCACGAACCCCATATATATCTTAAACTATGAAAAAAAAATCAAATACTATAATTGCACCTTTTTTCCAAGAAGGAGAGGTGGAGAAGGAGGGGAGTACTGTATTCTTATTTTGTATACCAATTTTATATTGTAAAAAAGAAAGAAAAAAAATTTTAAGATCCGAAGAAAAGTTTATTTGACACAAGAAAATCGAAATCCTCATTTAAATATAGAATTGAAAATACCGTTGTAGTATTCCTTTTCATTTTCCAAGGAATTAAAAAAGAATGCGGATAAAATGGAATACATCTTTCTAACATTCCATGTAAATTGACGTCGCTTCAAGTAAAAACAATATATTTAAAAATACGATCAGTAGTTTCACTTTCATGAAGAAATACTTTTGTATCACTATCATATAGACTTAAGTTCCAAAGCCCAAATCGCGATATCGTGAAATCTTGCTAGAAACTTTAAATTTGATGGATCGTTTTTGTTTGTGAATTGCATTGCTTATCTTTCGTGCATTTTTGATCACGAATGGATAAGGACAAATGAACCAGTCTGAAGGACATGTGATGTAAACAATGATAAACAATCTGTAAGATCAGCTATGTGATGTCAGTATTGATTCAGAAAGATGGACTAATGTTACTGAAGTAGCCCTAAGATGAGCTAAAACAAGGCGGAAGTCATACTTATTATTGCATTGTATAACAGCTAGAAAAACATTTTACTATATATTTAAAAAAAATTAATAATAATAAGGATTTTTTCTCCTTTTTAGATAGTTTTAAATCTGCTTAGTATTTTTTTTAATAAAGTTACCCCAGATTGTTAGTATGTTGTTTGTATTGCATGATATATTATCTTTCTGTTTTAAAATATAGTATATCGTGAGATAAAACCATAGAGCTGATATAAATGGAGGAAGCTAATCGCTTGCTTCTAGTCTAAACAAGTGTGCGCAACATGAGCCAAGTCACGTGTGAGAAATCTGGCCTTTTTTGGCGCCATATCGCAAATCTTGGCACATTCATAAACTGCCGTGCAACGTTTTGTTTCCCGGCATTGTGTCCGGTCGGTTTTTCATTTCCGGTTAACATTTCCTGAATAATTTATATATATATATATATATATAATATATATATTCTTTGAAAATTAAGCAAACTGATTTCGAAAATAATGTTTTCTTTTTTACACCAGTAGCCGAGTTTATTGATTTAAATTATGTTTATTTTTTTATTTAGTTATTGTGCATTAATTAAAAGTGAGTATTGTTCTTCTTTAAGTAAACATTTTATTTCTTTTCTTTACCCCAAAATATCTTTTGATTTTACATTACATGTTCAAATACTTTTATCATTATCTCATGCAGATAAAAAAAAAACTTTTTAGAATAAAAGCAGATTATAAAAGTAACCCATGTCTTTTTTTTTTTCCTTGAATATTCTGAATAATATTTATTTTTTGTACAAAAAATGAAAAAGATATTAATTAAAACTGTTAAATTATTTTGAAATAATTTAGAAAGAAGAAAAAAAAACGCTAGCTCAGAATCGAATCCAGGTTTCCTGAATGCTACGCCAGTGCCCTAACCACTACACTACTCGAGCGCTCGTTCGGGTAACCCATTATTAGTATATAAGCTAATTTGAAAGTTTTTAAGGTTGACTATTGAGTCTTAATATTTTCATTAATAAACATCCTAAATGTATACTATCATTATACAAAATCGCATTTGGAACTCAATTTTAAACCTCGAGCCTTCTCCTTTTTAATATCAGTTTTACATATTTCGCTACTGGTTTATAGTGTTGGCGGTAACTTTGCTTCTAACTACCGCAGTAACAAAATTAAATCATTTTTGGAATCTTAAATCTGTTGATTTAATACAAAATAATAAGGAAATACGAAATTTTTACGAAAACGGTGATTTTAGGGTATATGCATATCGCAAGTTGTTAATAAAGTTAACATTCAGACAAAATTTTTATCTGTAAAGATAGCATTTCTTTCTTTAATAGTTTATCTTTAGAATATCCACTAGTTTCTTATTAGATCTTAATTAAAATTTATAAAAACATGCAATTACTGCTTGCACATTTATGACATTTTACTATATAACATTTTCAATAAAACGTTTTAGTTTCACGATTTCATTCACAATGATGATTTAATATCTTTTACGGTACAATACGATTCGAATATTTATGGTAAAAAAAGCATATTGGAAATAATAAGGAACTTTATTTGCACTAAAATAAATACACAATTATTAATCGGTCAATAGTGTTTTTTTACCATTACCAATAGCGTTTTTATGTAAGCACTTGTATTGGCGAGAAAAAATCACGCCAAACTTACAGCCAAGCACTTGCAACACATTCGAGATTAAAATAAAGCAAGTAACAAAATATAATGCAGTTACATCCGTTTAAATGAAACTTAATAACAAATTAAATAAATTTAATACGATAACTAAATCAAACTATGAAATATTATTCAGTTTTAACACCAAAATCACTGAGTGTTGGAGGTTACGAAATTTTAAATTGACTTAAAATGGATATAAACAGAATACGTTTATTGTACATACCTGTGAAACGATACAGAACTATCCTTAGAAGCTTTTTCTTTGCATCCAATTGCACAGCAATAGTTAACCATGGCTAAAATAAGTTTTAAAATCCAACAGTTAAAAGCGAGAAAAAATCTGCCATTGAAATATAACGGGGAATGCGGTTACAGTGAACACAAATTCTGTCCACAAGTCTCATGATTTTATCTTGCCCTACACCAAAGTAGGGTTGCACTCCCTCGATTAGTATCTCAGCTCTATGGATAAAACATAATGCACTTTTCTAACATAAATTTTGTATCTTCAGTTTATCTGTCTGTATATCTTCTCTTTCTATTTTAAAATACAGTATATCATAAGAATTATTAGATAAATTTTTTAACGATGTTATGGATTTTTTTTTTAAAGATTTTGTGCTTTTCCTCTATCCATTTGGTATCTGTTAAGTTCGTTGATTTACTGTAATCATGCCTATTTGTATAAAATGAATAAATTTCCAAGCGAAAATGAATGCAATAACTTGAAAAAAAAAAGAATTTTGTTAGTCATGTGAAAAAAATGTTCAGTTTAACTCAGTTGTATGGATACGTTTTAACGTTGGGCTACATTAAAAAAACCAATGTTTATTTTGGATACTATGATAAAAGAAAGATTCATATTTCAACAAAAAGTTAGAAGTAGAAATATTAGAGTTAAAAAAAATCAAATTTCTAACTGTATTTGATATATGATCAAAATGTTAGTGCCTCCATGGATATAAAACAATTCAGTTTTCTTCTTTTCCTTATTTTTTGTATACTTAAGTATGTTATTTTTAGCAACATCATGTTTGATGTTGCAATTTTACATGAACCCTTGTCATATTTTAAATTTTTATCACTGATAAGCTAGTTTTCATATGTGTAAGATCGCATGCAAAATGATGCTGTATCCTTTCACATTCAATGTTTTCCGCAAAGATATATATACATGATGGTTTACTATTATTGATAATAAATCATTTATATTACTGCATGATGTATAAGTGATTGAAGTTTATTATTACCATTGTTTTAAAATCAGTGTTTCAATGACACACCGATGTAATTATCAAATGTTGGCGAATACTGATAGTTAATATTAATAAATGTCTAACTAAGGTTTTCTCAGTAGCTCATAAACTGGCTTTGCCCACTTTTTAAATACGAAGTCTTCTACACAATTATATTGCTAGTACAAAATTTGTGAGCAAGTGTTAATGTGTATTAACTTTTAAATTGTGATGGATATGGTGAGGGATTTACATAATTGTATTATTTTCTTCACCGATATTTTCATAAAATAATCTGGTTATCTGACTTAAATATGTATCTTCTAACCTTTTCAGTCATGTTCTGAACCTTTCTGTCAACATAAATTCAAGTCATTCTCTGAATACATGAATTTTTAATAACAGAGTTGTGTTTTTTAACTAACCATCAGTTAGCATTTGAAAACGTTTGCCTTTTAGATGTCAAATCTCCAATGCCACTCTCTTTTATCAAAACTGGTAGCTTTAAGCAGATTTATAATTCGCAAAATGGATAGTAAACTCTGACAACGATTTTAATGCAATAATTCATCTTCAGCCTTTACAAAGTGTGTGAAATACAAGAATCAATTGTGTAGCAGAGTTGACATTTTTTTTAAAAAAAGTTGACGATAGTATCATTTTAAAAATCAATTTATTTAAAGCCGGAAATACTTTAATCTACGCAGATTATTATAAGAACCCATATCTTCGATGCATCTAGTTTTATGATTAGAGAGAAAATGCATTAAATTCACTTATTAAATGTTCAAAGTAGAAAGATGCTGCATGCAAAGCATTATGGTTCAGAAAGAATTTATTTTAAAAGCGATAGATAAATTGATGCGTATTACATATTGTTGCGAATCTTAATTACTTGCCAAGTCGGTATTTACGGTAAAAAGAGAGATTTATAGTGATTCTTAATATATTCGTTTTGGTTGCCTAGTGAATGATCATTTGGCGATAAAAATGAAGTTTTTGGAAAATGCATTAGTAATGACTGTATCTGAATTAGAAATAAAAATCCGATTATTCTTCTAGAAAATTCTATGACCTGTCGGAAACATATGAATTCGAAAGACTGGAGCAATTCATGCCAATTCTCTCTTGAGTTCTTATCGCATTGCCATCTAGCGATGTTGAACTTTATTGTTTGTGTCGTTTTTTAATTAGCGATTTCTTTTCTTCTTGTGTGTTTTTAATTTCTTCAAATCATATTCTTTAAGAACATGTTAACTGTATTTTTTTTTTTTTTTACATGTGTTTCGTGTTTTTTGTAGAACGAAATTTTGTCCTCCCTTATTTGTATTCCCTTATACTAATAATAACGAAGTATGTGTGCGTGCGTTTTGGTTCTTTTCAAGCCAAATCATTTGACCTAGAGCAAACATGGCATATTTATGCTTTAAAAGGTGAAAATATGCAAAAAGACATTTTTTTTTAAATTGTAATTTTTATAGCGCAGAAATTATTTTTAGCACATTTTAAAATTCAAAATATTATTTTTTAATGATGCCATTTTTTTATATTTTTAATTAAGTTTTCAAAATATTTTGTGTGTGTTTTTATAGCAATATGTTTTTATTGTTGAAGTAAAAAAATCGTATTGCATTGTTAATATTAATTGTCGTAATTGTTAATTATAATTTCGCTAATGTTATTTACGTAATTGTTTATTGTTATTTTTTTTTCCTTTTGTTAATGATCAAATTATTAAGATTCGGCTTGTTTATCCATGTGGAATTTGTTTCAATACAGAACTTGCATTTAATGAAAGCTTTCAAATTTTGTTGTACTTGCAATTAAGATTTAATTTCATAAATAAGTAACTGTGAATTTTTTTCAGTGATTCCATCTTTAAACATTGCTATTTTTAAATGTTATGGAATTCGATGTATAAAAGTATAAAGAGAAATTCAGAAAATGCATAGCACGTTAGCAGAATGGGGTAAGATTAGACATTAAAATAGTACGATTTATATGTCTATTAAAATTTTTATTAAAAAAATATTTTGCTGAAGAATTTTTTAAAGCAGAGTTACACGAAGTATTTAGTGGAATTTTAAACACCCATTATTCCTACCGAATCAACTAGTTCCCAAAGGCGGTTTGTTTTTTATATTTTAAATATTTATATTTAAAAAAAAATTTTGGAAGATAAAAAAAAATTATTCACAATCTTTTTTTATAAAGAGTATTGTTCTCAACTAAATAGAAATTCGATATTTATAATTAACGGTGACTTGCTCTAGATATAACACATTGCATTAAAAAGAAAGAGCTCCACGCTTTGACGGTTCTACATATACAGTTAAACCATAATTAATTTAGTAATGTAGTGATATTTTGAAGTATGAGTTATTTGACCTCATACCTGCTTTAAAAGTGTTTCTAAGAGTGTAAAATATTTAATTAAATTTTCATTTCTGATAATATTTTTCTTTAGAATCATACATTTGTGCTGTTTGGTATATTAATAAATTCTCTGTTATAAAAAATGTATGCCTATCACTAACCGTCTCTTGGTGAAACAATATCAAACGAATTTGTCTCGATTCTTCTAGCATTATCGTTTTGAAATTGTATTTTAAAGATCTGATCAACTGTAATATTAAATGTTTTGATAACGTTTGACTTCGTTACATATATCCTTGTCATTGTAATCGTTTAAAAGGGTTTTAAATTGTATCGTGCCTCCTACTTTTCTACGACATCGGAGGATTGTTTTGTGCTTAACCCATGCCTATCAGTCTTAGTCGTGTCCATGGATCATAAACGATTTCCTTTCTCTTAAATCTTCTTCTGATCGAAATCAATTTGCAGTCAGTGTAGCTAAAACAGTGACATATAGCTTAAGGCCGGAAGAAGGCGTTTTGGCGTGGATTAATGTCATTCCTAGAATGGAATTGTTGAATGCGTGAAGTAAATACTCATAATCTTCATATTAAAATGAACATTTGAAAAAAGAAACAGAAAAAGCACATCCGAATGACTTCAATCTGTCATGCGTATAAGAGCTACTTCATGCGAAAATATAGACCAGCCCTCTAGCTATGTCGATATTATCAACTATTCTATATTGTGTTAATTCATTTCCTAGATATTGTTAAATAGTGCAGATTTCTTCCTCTCTTCATTCACCACTGAAAATTTTAGATGAAAGAATACATTTAATAATAAAAAAAAATGTGGTGGAAATTGGTTTTTATATGTTTTGACTTAAATTGTAAAATTTTCTAAATAATTTTCTGAAGTAAGAATTTTTTTTTCTGTAAATCTTGTAAAATCCTGTATTAATACTTTTGAATTTTGTGTCATGTTCTCCACCCCCCACTCTCCCTTGTTTTTATAGATAGGTTGTTGTTATTTCTATGCTTGATGAAAGAGCGTCTGAAGTTCGATCGGCCTTGATTTTTCGAAGTTTTATGTTTAATCTGAGATATCATAAGTCACATAAAATAATTTGGATTATACTGCTGCGTCTATAGGAACAAATTTTGCTAGTTTTAGAAAGAGACGTGTTATATTTCTCAAAGAATTCCGGCTTTTTGAACTTTGCAAGCATTTCATTTCCCATCGAATTGTCTGCAGTTTTGAGAATGAAATTAATTATTCCATTTAAGCAACTGTTATTACATAATGTTTATAAACAAATGTGTAAAATATGAAATTCTCAAGAATAATCTCGGTAATATATACTTTTATGCAATAATTTGGAACTTAACTACAAGACAAATCATTTAAACTTGTAAATAATAAAAAGTGAAAAAAAAAGCTCAATTTTCATTATTTTTTTTAGCAATTAAATGAAACGTTATTCACTTTCACACAAAGTTTCAGCTAAGTTTTCTGCAAAGAAAATGAAAAGGGGGGGGGGGAAAATAAAGTATAGAAATAAATATGTTTATGGCATAAATAGTATTTACAAAAGAATTTTAGGGAGAGAGTAGAATATTTGCATGTGTTCGAAACGACTGTGCTTTTGATAATTCATGGAGATTAACAGAATTATTTCTGAATATTTTAAATCAAAAGTTTGGGGCAATTATTCATGTAGCTCATATTGATTTTGAAAATATTTCTAATGCTATAAAAGAAAGAATTGACTAGATTTAGAAGAAAGCAACTGTTGAAAATCTCTGTTCACTTAATAAATTGTTTTTAACCAGAGCTGTAGTGCGTTCTGCTGATAACTATTTTACAGTCTTACAGAATCAGTTATATTGCTACAAATCTATCATACTGTTTTCCTCCATGTTAGACTTATAATTAGAAAGAGGGATTTGCAGATATTCTTCATAGATGCCAAACTAGTGATCCTCAATTTTAATGATCATTTGTAGACAGAATGAAGATACTGGAAAATACAAAAATGATGGGCTTATCCTTCTTATCTACCAGATTCTAGAGATGGCATTACAGCCTGTCTGAAAGCTATACTCAAGGGGCTAAAATGACTCAATGCGTCTATATTTTTCAGTATGAACTGTTAGACGCTATGCGCTATTGCTAGTGCTTTTACCGTTACTTCATTAGTGCTTTTCTCTCTGCTTGTATTGTTAATTTGTACAAGTGCTGTTTTTTGTAAAGATCTTTGTTGTGTTTTTATTCGAGTTTTCTGGAGCATTCGAGGACTAAAGTGTCTTTTTGGCATTATTTAGCTTCGTAGACTGCATTCGTCGTACACTCATCAGATGATTTTCGCAAAAACATCCGAATAGTTTTTTTTACTATGTAAATCTGGCTGTATTTATTTAATGGAGTGGAAGTAGGCCTAGAAACTGGCAACAGCAGGACACTACTTTGCAGGGCAGGGTAGGGCATATTGCTTTGTAATTTTTAAAATTACACAATAGTGAAGATGCTTGGTAAATTCGAAAGATTCTATTCTTCTTTAGAATTTATAGAACTTGAATTGAAAAGATTCCAATGTATTTTTTTAATTTATTAATTTTATCAATATCACTTCATACAAGCATATTAATACTTTTTTATCCGTCTTTATTTTTTAAATAATTTTATTTGTGTTCTTTCTTTATCAGGTTTCCTCTTATTCCGGGTTGACTTCTATTTTCCTGTATGAATTTTTAATTTTGTAATATTGATCATTATTTTACAATTAGAAAAAATTCAATCGGCAATTCTTTTCATTAGAGTTAAGTATTGGTTTTTACTTTCTCCTGCTCGGTTTCATAGAATAATTTTAATTTATGTAGATTCGGTGTTCTTTTCTCTTATCCTTTTTCTTCATTACATTAATATTGTAATAGTTCAAATTGCTTACTATCCGCATAATATAATAATTTGGGTAATACATATGATAGTGTCTCATCCCTATTTTTTTATTTACATTACATTGAGATTTGTGAAAAAATGTGGCATTTTTATTATTTTTTAATTAATCAATCGTTTTAAAATTCCATTTGTAACATTTCTTCATATATCCATTGCCAAAATGTTACACTGGAGAAAATCTTTTATTTTGAATGAATTCATAATGATCTTTTCCTGCTAAAACAAATTTGTCTTCCATGTGGGATAGAATTGAATGCTGTTTGAATTTTTATTTGTGTTTCACTTTATTATTTGTTCAATATTATTTGTATATTCACTGAGATGAAAATTCCTTTTGATTGTTTTTATTGCTGTTGTTTGTAAAACAAGGTGAAGCATATAAGGTGGAGGGTGGGATGTAGTTTGTTTTCGGTTGAACTGTTCTGAGCACAGGGCTGTACGCGATTGGAGATTCATTCACCGGAAAAGAAACATTATTTTTGAAAAAGAAAAAAAAAGCACCTCCCAAATTTCAGGTGTAAAAAATACCTTTATTTGTTTGTTTATTTTCCTCTTTGCCATATACTTTGAATTTAAGTCATAAAAAATCATAAATTGTATGCAGTATGAAAGGATTTGCATATTGTCTATAATGCACCGTTAATTTAGTCTCCAGAATCTGTAAATTTTAAATTTAAAAAAGGCAGCGTGTTTGAAAAGACGCAATTTTTTTTTCCTAGTCAGTTTTGTTATAATATCTTATTAATGAAAATGATATGCATCTTATATGATATAAAAATTTCACATTGATTGGTAAAATAATTTTGTGTGTTTAGATAGATGTATTTACAAACATTACAATCAGATTACAATTTAGAAAGCGCAAATTTATTATTTTCCTTGGGTGTTGATTTGACTTTCGATTCCAATATGCTTGATGTTTTAATGTTTTTTTTTTTTTTTACTGATTAATAATATATGTTTATGCGTTTATATTAAAATACATAATTTGTAATTTTATATGGTAAGCAATAATTCTATCAAGAAACGATTTATTCCTTCTTAACGATTCTTTATCGCATTTAAAAGTTTAGTTTTATTTTAGTTATATTATATCCAAATATTAAAAAAAAAAATAGAAATTTTTCAAGTTAATCAGCACAAGCTTTTTAATTATAATATGTGTTAACATATTTCTATTAAATATTACTTTCTGTAACTTTTTTTTTTAATTTGACATTTTAGTAATTGTACTCCTTTTTTAATTTCTCATCTTTTAGAGAATTTACTTCCTTAGAGAAATTGTTAGAGAGTAATTATTAGTGCCTACTTACTTTGATTCTAGAAACTAGACTAATAGTTTTCTCGCAGCATTTATCGGAGTCAATTTCTTTTTATTACGAAATCACACCATTCCCAATGGGAATGGAAAGCTTCCGGTGTGATAGTTGGCTCTTGTTCACTGATGACATGGAATCGAGAGCATTATTCAAAGAATTATTCACTTCGTTGATAGGATTGCATCGTTCCCATGTCCATTAGCACTCGATCATATTTCTTCCAAACTGCTATCTCGAAGATGATGGCCACCCTGGTTGCGATGTAGCTCTTTTACGGTATTATGAAATGACTTTTCTTTTATCTATATATTTTTGGGATGAGCAAGATAAGAAATGGATTTGTAAATCATGATCGTCATAAATTATCTAAATAATATGTATACCTTAAGTGACATGACGTTGGAGTTTTGCTGACTGGTTTTGTATATTTTAATACATTTTATAAATTTTTCATACCATTTCGTATTCACTTTATGGCTCTTCGCTTTAAAAGCTGATCCTTAAAAAGGGATGGAATAAAAAAGGCTTTACATTTTATTCCATATTATTTAAAGTTAGAAAGGAATAATCGTTTATTGATGTGAGCTACATTTATTTTTTGTCAAATGAATATGCAACGAAGTATTAAGAATTTTTAAGAAAAACTTGAATACAATCGTATGTGAATTTTGAAATTCATATTCTATTTAGTTGAAATAGAGTGCACTGCATTGCAAATTTTCAAATCTTTAATAATGATTTTTTAAAAAATCATAACACCTTTTTTCATCCTATATAATTTCTTAGGCATTACTAAGCCTAAAATATGTGTGTTTGATCGAATGTGTAGTTATTTTACGGCGCTGATTTTAAATATATTCCTTTCTAAACTGCTTACTGTACTAAAATTGTCCTTACACACAGCAAGAAAAATAAATGAATAAATGATTGTTAGTGATGTATCTTTCCTGTAAGATAGGAGTGATGTCAGTTTCTTGAGATATGATGATCTTAATACAAGTATTTGAAAACAGGCAATGTCTGGCAACCTCGTTTTCAAAGTAACTGAAAGAGAGAATCCTTGCAATTTTATAAATTGCTGGTCTCATTTCACATTATAAGAAAGAGTTTTCCCGTCTGAATGCCTTTTCATAAATTCAGTCCTTTGTGGTTTAAGAGTCTCAAAAACAAATTATACTGTCAACAAAGAGAAGAAGAAAAAAGTGTTTGCATTGTTTATTTTTTAAAATTCAGCTCTGTCCTGTTCTACTTTGAAGCAACGTCATCATCAATCAAAAATTTGGATTCATTATACCGCGATAATCATTGATCTGGAACTTCACGGTCGCCTAAAACTTGATGGCGGAAACTTTTTCTCTTTTATTCTTAATTTCGGACAAAAGCGCTGTGAAATTTGTAAAAGCTGTTTATGGCATTAAATGCTTTTTTTTTTTTTTTTCAAACTGTGATCTAAGCGACAGTTAAGGTCGATAATTCTTGTCTTTTTTTTTTTTTTTTCCTAGTGAATATTTAGAAAGCAGGGTAGTTTGAATCGCATTACCCTTGGTGCTTTTTTGAAAAATTATATTATTCTTTCGTCACGAAAAATTACACAATTTAAATAAATTTAACATCACAGAGAAATTGAATATTTTTGTATAGTTTGTTTTTAAAGCAAATTTTGCAACTTATCTTCTTCGTAATTACGCGAATGGGAAGCAAAAATGTTTTAAGTTTGTAATTATAATAAAAACTAATTTACTGTAGTTTTTCTATATTCAAAGCGGCTCTAAAATAATTATATAGACTGATAGTCTTAAAATTAGTTTTGATTAAATGATTAAATTAAATATACAATAAATCTTTATTGTTTTTGGAGCATCTGAAATGTGTTGTGGTATGAACTTACTGAGCTACAAATAAAAACATATGGCTTGGATTCAAAAGTAGCTTAAACACTTATTATAGGAGATCTCATATCAAACTTCCAGGCTTTAAAAAAAGATTTTAAAGGCTTTCATTTAACTCGGTGGCAGGTTTTTTTTAGAATACAGTATACTCCCGAGTGAGCTTGATGTTGCAGACGGATAGGCTGGATAACAAAAATGTTGAATAAGCCTGAGTTCTATGAACTCATTTCTTTGCTCACCAATATTAGAAGACAGTTTTTATACTAAAATTCAGTGTCATAATGCGTATTTTCTCGCTCCTTATTGAGTACTAAGCCCTCCACTTATCTTAAGTCAGGTAGAATATGAACCCTGCCGCGGCCCAATGAATCATAGAATCCGTTGCCGGTAACTTGTCGAGTTAAAATAGAAGGTTCTGTTCTGGTAGTTTATATACTGCACCGCACATTTTAAGAATTTATAAGAGAAAAAGTATGTTAAAGGATATAAACTGTTTACAATTTAACATTAATTCTGTAATCTTCACTGTGGTATTCTTAAAAGCATTAAGCACACCCGAAGAAAAATTTACGAATTCTGTATATACTGTGCAGTTATAATCAGGAAAAGCGGCAATAATTGAAGTGCGTTGCACACTGACGAAACAGTGAACAAAACTCTGCTCTTTTCCTTTCACAACTTGTATTTTGCATTCGACATGTAAGAGGATTGTAGCAGACGCCGATTCCAATGCCTTGGCAATATTGCCAATGCAGTGCCTTGCCTTCCTTAATTACGGAAAAGAAAACTAGACCGGATAGTCGAGAGTGTACTGTATTCCTGAATTGGCCATATAATATTACAAAATGGATTACAAAGTTGTCTTGAAAACTTTTCTATCCGCTATGACTGAAATAGAGACTATTTCAGATTTTTAGTAATCGAAATATTTCGTATCTAATTTTATACTAGCCGCTTTTAGCGAACAGCCAATTCGCCAGAATGACGTAAATAATAATATTTCATTTTGTTTAGATTACAAAATATAATTCAAAAAAGATGATGAAATCTAAATTTTATATTGTTCTTTGGTCATAAGGAATCATATCTGTGAAATATTCTTGAAACTCTAAAATGAAATTATGAATGTTTCTATCTTCTGCGATCAAATTTGATATCGATTTATTAAATACTAGCCGCCTTTGGCGACCAGCCGGTTCGCCAGTATTACCGCTCGCTACAATTTTGAATTAAATATTTTAAGTAACTGGTCTCTTAATAGATTCTCAAACAAAACAATTTTAATCTTCAAATTTTGATAGTCATACCAAACTTATACTGTTGTTTAGATCGTTTCGTTCAATTAACTCTATATATTTTGCTAATTTGTTGTCATTTCCGGTAAAACTTCAACTTTAATTTAAAGTGAAAATGATGAAATTGCAATTAATATAAAGATATTTTTAAATAAAACCAAGCGTTTTATTTTATTTATCATCTTTATTGTTATTTATTTATTATTACTGAATATGAGTATTGCAAACAGAATCGCTCTGTATTTAAGTCTTATGTGAACTACAAAATATTTTTCATAATTTATGTAATATGTCAAACAATAATTCAACAAAAATTTCTCAGACTCAGCATAAAATTCAGTTTTTAGTTTTGCTTTCAAAAGGATTGAAATGAAATCAATAATATTTTGTTCCGGCCTATAAATATATTTCAAAAATTATGAAGTCTAAATTTAATGCAGTAAGGTATCATATTCTGCCAAATATTCTGGACACACCAAATTTTAAATAAATGAATGAATGTTTCTGTTTTCCACGATCAACTAAGACTTATTTATGAAGTTTTGAATGTTAAAAATTTAGAAAAACTCGACATTTTCATAATCTTAGGCCAATTAATCTTGAGAAACCTGCGCGCTGATTGGCGTATTTTCTTTGAAACGATCGATGGAAAATCTAAAATTATCCTTTTTTTATTGAATAGTGATATTCAAATTTTCATAAATCAGCCAGTTTCAGTGATTGATTAAGTTGATTGGAAATTAACTCTTTTTTATTTAAAATATTACTGTTTCAAGAACATTTTGTTATTCGCGATTTCCACAGAAGAAGCTTTATGTAAAATCAAAAATTCGTTATTTATTAGAGCATTTATTGAATTAAGTTACATAAAATATAATCATTTTCTATTTAAACCATTTTAGTATATCTGTTGTGTTCGTGGTTCAACAAAAATAGAATGCAGACAAACTTATTATGAAACTAAATCTTATTACATTGTAGATAAAATTATAAAATTTACATCAACTTATTTTCATTCAAAATTCTAGCATCGTTTTTAAACAACAAATTAAAAGTTCCAAAAATATGACTGTTGCCAATCAGAATTTCACAACTATTTACAAAATAAATTTTATAATTATTAAAATAATCGTTTGCTACTTTTAAATAAAATATTTACGATTTATGTCGCAACAGATCTGTGTCTTACTAAAGGTTTACAAATCAGCTGTGTGGCCCTGATTTGAATGGATACCCTGTTCATACTAAACAAAACTTGCCTTAAAATAAAAATGATTTATTGGATTAATAATATAGAGAGTGTAAAAGATCATAAAATAATTTTTCTTGAATTTATTTGTTAGGAAAAATAATATTTCATATTTGTTTCATTTCCTACAGACACGTGACGAAAATTATATTTTTGCAGATTTTATTTCTAAAAAGATTTAATTTATTTTTAATTGGTGCTTTAATCAATGTGATGGCAACACTTTGAAAAAAGCTATTTTTTTCCCATGAATGCGAAACGTTTATTTTTATTTTGTACGAAAGAAATTGTTGAAAAATAGAGTTAAAATATTTTTTTTAAAAATTCATTAAAAACAGAAATTTAATTTTAATGTTAAAACATTGGTATCATTTAAAAGATAAATTTTTGATCTTTAACTTCATGTAAAAATCTTTTTTGTGCGGTAATATTTTCGGAAGTTATAGCAGAAACACGCCAAAATTTCGCTTAATTTTTAAATAAATAAAATTCTAGTTAAAAATTCGAAAAAATAACCCCAAGGTGCACATTCCCGGTCTCCAAGGTATACACGTGCCAAATTTGGTAGCTGTAGGTTGAATGGTCTGGCCTGTAGAGCGCCAACACACACACACATTGAGCTTTATTATAAGTATAGATTACGATTTTAGAGCAATCAACATTTTCATAATCTTAGACTAATCAGTCTTGAGAAACTTTGGGCTCTAATTGGCATATCTTCATAGAGACGGCTGATGAAGCAAGTTTGAAATCGCTCTTTTTTTTATAGAATAGTTGATATTCATAAATCAGGTAGGTTAAGTGATTGATTTAGTTGATTGGAGTGCAACTCTTTTTACTTAAAATATTAATATGTCAAGAATATTTCGTTAAATATTACTCACAGAGCAGAAAATCTATCTAAAAATGTAAAAATCGTAATTCGTGAAAGCATTTATTGATTCAAGTTTTATAAAATACTAGCCGCCTTTGGCGACCAGCCGGTTCGCCAGTATTACCGCTCGCTACAATTTTCAATTAAATATTTTAAGTAACTGGTCTCTTAAAGGATTCTCAAACAAAACATTTTTAATCTTCAA
Source organism: Argiope aurantia (assembly GCA_026543865.1). Classification (NCBI taxonomy): domain Eukaryota; kingdom Metazoa; phylum Arthropoda; class Arachnida; order Araneae; family Araneidae; genus Argiope; species Argiope aurantia. The sequence continues at coordinate 520,898 of JAPMOR010039662.1, read as the reverse complement.
ATTGTGATAGTCATACCAAACTTATATTGTTTAGATCGTTTCGTTCAATTTACTATATATATTTTGCTAATTTGTTGCCATTTCCGGTAAAACTTCAACTTTAATTAAAAATATAAATGACGAAATTGCAATTAATATTAAGATATTTTTTAAGAAATCCAAGCTCTTTATTTTATTTATCATCTTTATTGTTATTTATTAATTATTATTATTATTGAATATGAGTATTGCAAACAGAATTGCTCGGTATTTAAGTCTTATGTTAACTACAAAATATTTTTCATCATTTATGTAATATCTCAAACAATAATTCAACAAAAATTTTTGAGATTCAGTATAAAATTCAGTTTTTAGTTTTGCTTTCAAAAGGATTGAAATGAAATCAGTAATAATATTTTGTTCCTGTTTATAAATATATTTCAAAAATTATGAAGTCTAAATTTAATGCAGTAAGGTATCATATTCTGATAAATATTCTGGACACACCAAATTTTAAATAAATAAATGAATGTTTCGATTTTCCACGATCAACTAAGACTTATTTATGAAGTTTTAAATGTTAAAAATTTAGAAAAACTCACCATTTTCATAATCTTAGGCCAATTAATCTTGAGAAACCTGCGCGCTTATTGGCGTATTTTCTTTGAAACGATCGATGAAAATTCTAAAATTATCCTTTTTTTATTGAATAGTGATATTCAAATCTTCATAAATCAGTCAATTTAAGTGATTTGAAATTAACTCTTAAAAGTCAGTGATTTAGTTGATTGGAAATTAACTCTATGACCACCATAAAATCTGTGCTTTCTCTTGTGGTGTATGCATTCTCCTTAATATCCGATCGAATAAAACATCACATACAAAAGTACTACATAGAGCAAACACATCAAAAGTAAACATAACATTTCAATAGTTGCCAAAAACAAAAGAGAGAGAAAAATGCAATTAATAAGCAGACGATATTTAGAAAAGTACAGATAGTTAGACTGGAAAATGAAATTATCTGAAATTAAAAACACGCGCAGACGATATTTACAAAAGTAAAAATATTCAAACCTGAAAAGGAAAATATATGAGTTATTCCATCAATAAATGCCATAAGTTTGTTTACATCTTCATTATTTTATGAGTCATTAAATATCAAAATGGATCCGGGTCTGAATAAACACCCTGTATAGAGAGTGTAAAAGATCATAAAATAATTTTTCTTGAATTTATTTTTTAGAAAAAATAATATTTCATATTTGTTTCATTTCCTGCAGACACTTGCCAAAAATTATATTTTTGCAGATTTCATTTCCAAAAAGATTTAATTTATTTTCAGTTAGAGCTTTAATCAATGTGATGGCAACACTTTGAAAAAAGCTATTTTTTTCTCCTGAATGCGAAACGTGCTTAATCCTCATTTTTATTTTTGACGAAAAAAATTATTGAAAAACATAGTTAAAATATTTATTTAAAAATTCATTAAAAATAGAAATTTAATTTTAAGATTAAAACATTAGTATCATTTAAAAGATAAATTTTTTATCTTTAACTTCATGTAAAAATCTTTTTTGTGCGGTAATATTTTCAGCAGTTATAGCAGAAATACGTCAAAATTTCGCTTAATTTTTAAATAAATAAAATTCTAGTTAAAAATTCGAAAAAATAACCCCCAGGTGCACATTCCCGGCCTCCAAGGTATACACGTGCCAAATTTGGCAGCTGTAGGTTGAATGGTCTGGTCTGTAGAGCGCCAACACACACACACACACACACACACACACATTGAGCTTTATTATAAGTATAGATAATTATTTACTTCATTTAGAGTATTTTGTTAGTAGATGTATGTCCGTTGCTAAAAATTTACAAATGAGCTGTTGGAGCTTGATTACAGTGGATATCCTGTATATATTAAACTATGTTTCCCTTAAATAAAACTGAATTGGTTGAATTAATAATATAGATATTGTAAAAAGTCATAGAAAACTTTCCTTTGCATTTATTTATTATTTTAAATATATCCTATTTCACATTTATTTCCTTTCGTACAGACATATACGAAAATTACACATTTCTTAGTTTAATTTGCAATAATAAGTAACTTTTTTTTTAATCGAGTTTTTGTCAGTATATTGACAACATGCTGATAATGACCTGCGTAACCTGCTCCTGTAACTTAATTTTTATTTTGTGCGAAATAAAATGTTGGAAAATATGGTTAAATATGTGTTTTTAAATGCATGAAAACTAATTTATAGGTTAAATCATTGATATCGTTTTTTACTCTTTCATATCCGTAGTATAGAGAAATGATAGAAATCATCAAAAAATTTGAACTTGAGATTTTGATGACTCTCCTTGTATTAGACCTCTTTGAATTCAAAAAAAATAATTAAATTTTTTTTAAAAAAAATCGCCTATAGGTACACATTTCCATTTTCCAAAGTATGTATGTGCCAAGATTGGTAGCTCTAGATCAAACAGTCTGGCCTGTAGTGTACCAACATATACGCACTTCATTATTATTATAAGTAAATTATTTTATGAAAAAAGAATTTTAATCTAGAGGCACTCTTATCTCAAAGTAGCCCAGTGTCATATATTCGTGAATGGACTTTTGTGTTTTTGATGGACTATGGCTTAATAATTTCACACTTGACTGCAAACTTAGAATTGTTCATCAAATTTGTTTTCAAAGCTTTATCAAATCGTCGAATAAGGGATTTAATCGAACAGAGGGATATCGAATGAACAATTCCAGTTGCGTTTCATGTGATCATTGGACCTTAACGAAATCTCAGTCACATTTCACAGCAGAATATGTGATTGTAGGACAATCGTTTTCCAAATGCATTTGCAACACATACTCATCTCATCGTTGAAACGGATGAGAATAGCAGATGCTAACAAATAGTTCTCAATTAAATAAAAAAAATGTGTTTTCCATTTCCCTTCCTTTCTCTAAAATTGTTTTCCGTTTCTCTACACTGTGCGTTTTTCCAAACGTAATTTTAAAAAAATTAGAATCCAGTGTATTTTGAAACGGAATTATTTTTCTAGGAGTTTATAAATAGATTTTCTGTTCTGCTATACCATCTTATTGAAATACCAAGAAGAATGTAAAATCTTCTATTTAAAAAAAAATCATGCTTCTCTTTTTAATGGTTTTTGGAAGTTGCCGAATTGGCATTTTTGTCATTATTTACTCTTGTGTCGATTGCTTTCATTGAAGCACAAGGACCATTAACAGTAACATAAGCATTTTCAGCAATTCAGTCAAAAAAATTTTAAATCAGTTTAAAAACTTAATAGGACATCTTTCGTGCTGTGTATTTTTTACTTTCCCATATACGTAGTTTAGAGAAAATATAGTAATCGTCAAAAAATTCGAATTCGAGATTTTGATGAATCACCTACCTCCTTCTTGAGGTCGAACAACACATTTTTGGAAAATGTCTGTTTGTGGCAAAGATAACTCATAAATGCTTTGAGTTAGATGATTCAAATTTGGTATACATTTGCACCAAATTTGTCGAATTCTATCAAATTTTGAATAAAATCTCTTCAGAGGAGATCCGTATGTCCAGATATTCAAATATAATATAATATAGTTAATACGATAATTACAAAAACGAGGAGAAATAGATAAATAAAATTCGGTACACAGATTTAACATCTATCCTGTAGACACCTGCCAAGTTTTGAGCTAAATCTAGTGACGGGTGACTATCTGTCGGTCTCTGCTTTCAGAAACAAGTAAATCTTACAATTCAAAAACAGAATGGCTTAAATATATCAAATTTGGTATGGGATTTTGTGATTATAAGTGCAGTTTTGTACCAAATTTTGTGACTATCTGTCACAAAATTTGAACACACACACAGAAAAACATATCTAAAAACATAAATTCGATTTTTGGATACTATTAACGCATGCCAGGGAATAATCGCCAAATAACGCTCCAAGGATGACACGATATATTCAGTAAAAATGTTGAATGCATACCAAAAGTTAGTATTTCGTAACTATTGTACGCTAATATCATACAAGGCGTTCACTGAGATAACATCTTTATTAAATAGTATGATAGAAAGTTATGGAAAAACTACTCTTTCTGATTTTTTTTTTATTTGAAACGCCTACGTATTGTTATTTTGAATGAAATGAAGATGCACTTATTTTAATGTAGATGCTATAATATAATTTACATTACTTGAGTTGCTGAAATAACATTCATTTACGGGTCTCAGATCTGTTACTAGAAAGGAACCAAGTTAAAAGAGATCCTATCAATAAATCCATCGTCCATCAATTTTATTACGCTATAAATTATTTTAATAATTAAAATATAATAATCAATAATTAAATTCATTGTATATGTATTGGTATAAAACATTTCATTTTTTTACTGCACAAAAACTTTATTTTTAATAATGAAAGTAAACATCTTGCGATTGAATTACATGCTACGGCAAATTGTGATTTAACTTTCACCACTCGAATCTACACATGAAGAATGCAAACATGTATACTCAATTCCCTTTCTTCAAAACGCATTCCAAACTTGTTTCGGCGGTGTCTTATTTCAAACTTGTGCACCCTTCAAGTGCAAATATGCTCATATCCACTTGTATTGTTCTAAAAGTTTCGATTGATCACCCTTTCGTGGGCAATAATATTTCCCTTCATCCTCGAACACTGTTGCTTTTCATTCTCCGCTCAGTTCAAATATTTATTTTTAACTGTGAGTTTGCCTGAATTTGCTTACACTCGCCTTCTTTCCTTCCTTCAGGAATGAACTGAATCGAGAAAGAGCAAACATTTTTTTAAACTTGTTTGCATTATATTTGTTCATTGAATTACGATGCGGCGATGCATTCCATTCTTTGGGTTTGAATAACGTTGAAATTCCGGAATCCAGTTGAGGATATCGTAATGAAACGGTTTCAACGTAATTTTGTTTATATTTCATGAAAGCAATATCACTTAAGGGGACAGGGGACTTAGAAATAAGCAAAAATGGACAGAAACATGCAATTTTATTTTTATCGTTTCCTTACCAAAATATATATTTATATTCAACTAAAATAGTGTTATAAGATATATTGTTCGATAAAATGAATATTTCAAAGGCCTATAGGGAAAAAACAAATTTTAATTACTTTTCACAAAATGATATCGTAATTAGATTTAAATATATTTGAAATGCTCCTGGTGTCTTAATTTTTGAAGAAATTAAATAGAATTAATAATAGAGATTGCGGTTAAACATTAAAAGAAAACATGGTATAAATTTCATATTTCGAGTTTTTAGACAGTTAATAGTCAATTTTAGTTCTCAAAAACATAAAAATTCCGTAAGTGTGCACAAAAATATTTCTAAAAATTTAGCATTTAATTGGAATTACAAAATTATAAACAGTTTTTTTCCAAATAAATTTTTATTGGGTAGTAAGGAAAAAATAATAGAAAAAATTAAGTCGCCTGGAATGTTTTGAAATTTTTAAAACATTATATATCTTTTAATTTTTAAAAAATATTTCGTTTTAAAAACTTTTTTCAAAAGAAATTTGATATATTTATATTTTAATACATGTGCATAAAAAATTTCATGATTCTAAGTGAAAAATTTGCACAAATGCCTAATAGAGTCCACCGTCCCCTTGAAAGACCTAAGTGATCAAATTTCGTTTAAATCATTAATTTCTATAACTCATCTCATTTTTATATGGTTGTGAACATTACTTTATTTGGAAATTGAAAAAGTTCGGTTTATAATATAACTTTACTTTTGGTGTGCTTTTTGGTTCTAAAAATTATTATTTGCATTTGCGGAGAGAATTTTTTTTTTTTTTTTTTAATTTTTCATCAGAATCCATTCAGTTTATTTAGAAAACCTTATATAATTAATTGTATTCGTTAAAAATTCTCAGACTTCGTACCTCTTGAGCATCTATTTTGTTACTCAAGATTTCAAATATCATTAACCTTGAAATATCTGGATCTTATAATTCCTCTGTATTATTCTTTTCGTAGAAAACTGAGACCTTTACATGATAAATCCTACAACCAATTTCTTACTTTTATCTTCTGTAAATGTTAATTTCTTTTGAACTTAAACGGCATAAAAAAACATTTAAATGCATTCCAAAATTTTGCAATTATTTTTTACTATTGTCGATATTCAAACTGCCATTCTGAATACCAAACCATCATCGAACAGTATCCCGTTTAGGACAAGCGGTGGTGCATATGTGAATTTACGCTAGATTCTCTTCGTGGTCGAATGCCGCATCCTTGTATTACTGTCAGAGCACATCTATGAGACGATTAACACAGGCTCATGGGGATTGCATAGAGCTTTTGGATAGAAAGATTTTGTGTCAGATAGCATTATTAAACCTTTTTTTTTTTTTTTATTTTCTCGAGTTTAAACAAAAACATGTGTTTATTTTGAAGTAGTAGTTATAATTTCTCCTTTTATTTGGCATGGAATTTTATTCTATCAAGGAATTTATTGAATAAATTACCAACTTTTATTTTGTGCAATAAAGATTAAAAGACCACATTATTTTCTTTGAGAAATATGCTAAATTTAAATATTTTTTTTTATATTTTGTATCAATAATTTGGTGATTTTTTAGATGCTTTCAGTTATATTAAAATATTCTATATTTATATTTTATTACTATTAAATATCAAGAATTTTAATTAAAATTTCTGATTATGATTAAAATTATTGCTTACTTAAAAGTGGTTTTATTTCTATATAAAGGTGCTTAAGTGCATTTATGTGTGTTTTTTATGGAATTTTATGCGCGTTAAGCTTAACAAGAAAAGATGCTCCGACCTGTACGGGCAGTCAGTGTTTCCCAAGTCCTGTTCCACACTTCTTTACGCTCACATTCATCCCGATATGATTGAAAATCATTCTCCATTCTATGCTTGCTTATTTGTAATAAATAAAAAGGAATTTTGCATTAGAATCTAAAATGATGATGGAAATGTCGTCAACGGGAATTCTGGGAAAGTTGTTAAATAAAATAAATGCTAAAGTGCCTTTACCAATTCGACAATGTTTTAGTTGGTTAAAAATTTTTTTTTTTTTCTGGCGAGAGTAACTTCCATTGAAAGGAACGTTTTTATCCCCTTTCATTACCTTATATAACTTGGTGTTGTTAAAAGGAATTGTGCGTAAACGTACTTGTGAATTTCCGTTTTGCCTAGTTTCTTTATATATTTAAGTTTAGTTAAGATTTCTGTATAAAATATTTCATAGAATTAAATTAAACAAAAATACATAAATCATTCACTAAAGAAAACATATAGCATATGCTTACGCTAAGAAGATTTTCATTTACTGATAGGCCGCGGTGGCCCGGTGGTAAGGTCTCGGCTTCGGAACCGGAGGGTTTCAGGTTCCAGACCCGATTCCACCGAAGAACCGTCGTGTAAGGGGGTCTGTTGCACGTTAAATCCGTCCTGACCAAACGTCCTCCCGCTGGTGTGGAGAGGGGGGGGGGTGCCAGCTCAGGTGTCGTCCTCGTCATCTGACCGCGGTTCAAAATTACGAGGTCCGTCCCAAAATAGCCCTAGTATTGCTTCAAACGGGACGTTAATATAACTGAACTAAACATTTACTGATGTATTTATAAAAGACCAAAAAATTAATATAAAAATAGTTAAAACATTATTGGCGACTGATTGAACTGTGCATAGAAAATTACGTAGGACTGCGTTAGTCACTAAAAGAATTCCTGCTTGTTTTACATATCTTGGAATTTGTAGAAAATCCTAAAGAAAACTAAAAAACGATCGTTTTTATCTGTGGCGACTCAAAAGTGCGACTTAACTATTTTTCTCTGCATAATGATGATTTTTGCATAACTTTAATTTATAACCCGTTTAAATTCATTTTTAATAATTATTTTGTAAAAAATATTAGATTTTTTAATTTGATGATGGTTATTATTAATAAGAAATATAATTAAGAAATTACTTACTATAAATAATTTTAAGTAAGAATTTAAAATAAATTTTTACAATTTTTGTTACATTCCTTTCTTTTGCTTAAAAAAATTAATATATATATATATGTAAAGCTCAATGTGTGTGTGTGTGTGTTGGCGCTCTACAGGCCAGACCGTTTGACCTACAGCTACCAAATTTGGTATATGTATACCTTGGAGGTCGGGAATGTGCACCTGGTGTCCCTTTTTTTTAATTTTTAATTAGAATTTTAATTATTAATTAAGAACTAATTTTTCCCGCCAAAAAAAATCTTCATTTTCCCCACCGCCAAATAAGTAAGGCTTCAGGGGTTTTTTTTTTTTTTTTTTTTCCCAGCAGTAATGAGGCTAGGGTTAACAGTTTTCGGCCGATTATTTCAAACGATTCTGTTTATTTTCTTTATGTCTGATGCATTTAAAATTAAACATTGTTAATTAATAGATCGTTCAGATTCATTCTGAGGTACTTTTGAATTAAAATAAAACAGAATAAAGGAAATTAAAAATTTCTAATCTGCGTAGCCCAACTGGAGTAGAAAAATTCACGCATTTGCGTTAACGTAACTGGCGTTGAAAATTCAGGCATGCGCATTGTGTTCTGATTGTTGACAACTGTTTTCAACTAATGCGGACTGATTTAAATTAATTTTAGGTTAGTTGCATGCTTTTGTAATTAAATTGTGTCTATGTTATTACATATTTTTTGTATATGCTTATAGTTTTAAGTACATCGTTTTTTCAGTAATTTTTTTAACCTGTTTTCGACCTATTATATTAAACAATTCTGTTTATTTTCTTAGTGTTTGATGCATTTAAAATTAAACATTGTTAATTAATCGATTTGCTCGTGATGAATCTGAGAAAATTTTGTTGACAATTTATTGAGATATATTTCATAAATTAAGAAAGATATTCTTTAGAGTCCATAAAGTTTAAACGCTCAGTGACTCTATTTTCAGTAATCATATTATAAAAAAAATGCTTTGTTTCAGTAAAAGATATTAATCATTTCCACTTTAATTAAAAGCATAAATTCTACGGGAGCTAATAGAAAATTGGAGAGATACATATTACGTTATGACTGAAGGCCTTTATAATATTATGAGTGAATTATATGACTATCAAAATTT
>JAPMOR010039662.1:466726-504986 GCA_026543865.1 Argiope aurantia | reverse complement strand
TTCATCATAATGCCTCCCCAGACGATAACTCCAGGACCACCGAAGCGGTCTCTTTCCGTGATGTTACTGGGATGAAACCGTGTCCCGACCTCTCTCCAAATCAACTGGCGTTGGGAATCGCTTCTAACATCACGGAAAGAGACCGCTTCGGTGGTCCTGGAGTTATCGTCTGGGGAGGCATTATGATGAACGGGCGGACTGAGCTCCACGTTTTCGACAGAGGTTCTGTAACTGGAGATCGCTATTATCAGGAGGTGATCCTTCCCCATGTGCGTCTGTTCCGAGGTGCCATTGGATCAGACTTCGTTTTTATGGATGACAATGCACGGCTACACAGGACTCATGCTGTTGAGGAGCTCCTGGAAAGTGAAGATATCACTCGAATGGATTGGCCGGCGTGCTTCCCTGATTTAAATCCGACAGAACATGTGTGGGATGCTTTGGGGAGACGCCTTGCGGCACGATTACATCCTCATGGGAACACCCGACAACTTAAACAGATGCTGATTGAGGAGTGGGCACTCTTACCTCAAGAACTGTTGGACAATCTGGTGCTGAGTATGGGGAGACGGCGCGAAGCAACCTTTGCAGTAAGGGGAGGGCATATCCCATACTAAGGAACATCTGCTTGCTGTTCTTCCTCTTGGACAGAAAATCATGTGTAACGATACTACGAGTTCAATAAAGCCTTTTTTTGTTTGATTCCATACTGTATGCATTGTATTTATTTCTGCGCAACTATGCTTTCGTCATTCTTTCAGAACAAAATGCTGTATCTCATTTCTGAATTTCATGTCCCTCAGATGATTTCTCGTGAAGTTATGACAAAAAACATACCTGTTGCTTAAGTTTTGCACACCAGTGTATTTTAGAATTGAAAAATATTTTTGATCAAGAAACTATGCTTGGTGAAAATGGCAGCACTTTTATTGCAGTAACTTCTTTTAATAAAGATAATTATTTTTTATCAATTTCATGTAAGAATAAAATGCAATTTTTATTATAGGAAATATGACAATATGATATGTTTTAACATTTAGTTATAACAGACGGATATGAAAGCTATTTTTGCAATTTCTGAATGGTAATCAATTGGCTTAAGTAATTTGCTTTTAATTTTTTTAAATAATATAAAAACAAGGATAATTGATTGCAATAAGAGAGAAAGCGAAAATTGCTGTGTGTCTAGTCAAAATATTAGTTTGTGTATTTTAAAACTGATCTTTGTAATACGAACTTTGCATTTTAAAAAAAATCATAGCAAACGATCATTTAGCGAACCAACTGAAGCGAGGTGATCACTCATTTGAATTAGATTGTCCACTTTCTTTGTCGAGATATCTAATTATTATGTTTTGTATACATAATATTCATGCAATATTAATCATTTCATTGAACAAAAAAAATGAAGCGAAACATAATATCATGATACGCTATATAATAGATTTCCATATCATTGGTTGGTATTTGATAATGTATATATTCCATCGCTTAAAAATTGACGAAATAAGATCTGTTTGAATTCCGAATTAAATTTAATAGAATAAAAATGACGGTACATAGATATATATATTTATGTTCAAATTACGGAGACCTCTCTTTTAGCAATTTCTAATATCTTCTCTCAAGATTTTTTTTTTTCCACGTGGTCCATCTCGCCTTTTGGAAATCTCGGCCTCTCTTACCCCCTCCTTGCTCCTTCGATGCGTGGAACGTCCATTTACTCCAGTCAAGTGGTTATTTTCCACCGGAAGCGCTGTAATCACGTTTAATGGATGGCATTATTTTTCATGAATGGGCCGATTCGCTCGACCCACACATTTATTTCGCCTAGGAATTTAAAACGATTTTTTTCTCTCTCTCTCTCTCCTCTCTCGTTGCGAAGAGGGGAGTGAGAATTCCTGTTTTTAAAACTTGGTCGTGGATCATCCCCCCTTCTCTCTCACCCTACTTCCTTTTTTGGTTTCATAGCCTTGGGGACATTTGGAAAAAAAAAAATGTAATGTGGCTTAGAGAACTTTCCCGATGGTATTCTGCCCCTCGGCTTATGCAGAGGAACTGATCTTTTTTATCATTATTGTATTTATTTTAATAATATTTTGATCATTTATGGATATAACTTGATTAAAATTTTCTTTATACACGACTGATTTTCTAAAAATTCTTTGAAAATTGTTTTCATGCAATTCACATTAAAATTTTATTTTTAAGTTAGAAATTTTTTTTAAAAAAATCTATAAACAATATTACCTTCTCTGATTTTTTTTTCTTCATTGTTCAGAATCTTCCACTGGACCTTGTTCTGATCTATATCCATAAAATAAATGTGTGTGTTTTTCCCTCCAGTACTTCTTCTTGCTTTTTTTTTACACCATTTTCTTACGTTATTTATGAAAAAGTTCACGTAACTAAATATTGATATTTTGACACATATACAGAGACTGAATTAAAACAAAAATGCAGTACTACAAAAATTTGATTTTTCTGCTCTTTAATTTTAATTAACTAAATTGTTCATAGGGAAATTCAACAATACAGAGGTACTTCTGAAATTGCTTAAGAGTATTAAGCTAAAAGCATAATATTTGAATACTGTATATATTAAGAGGAGTCGGAAAAAAAGTCAAATTTTTCTTTCGTGTCTCTATACTATGAAAAATAGTAAACTGGTAAGAAATAAAATGGATAAAAAAATCAATAAATTTGATTAATATTTTCTTAGAAAATAAACGATTGGAGGCCCAAGACATTGTGTGTGTTCGCGCGCGTGCGGGGGAAGGGGGTGTAAGAAAATGTTATATAACATTAAATACATTACAATAGTTTTAATATTAGTTGTATCTTAACATTTATTTGTAATATTGTGTAATATATTTTATTGAATCGACATATACTATTTGAAACAAGATTATTCATATTAAAAAAATATATTAATTTATTTTCAAGCAGATTTTATTTGTATGTAAATTACAAAGTAATCAAAATAGTTTCAGTAATACTTAAAATAAAAAATGGGGAAAGGTAATGTTTCCTCTGAACCATTTTTAATCGGTCCTTTCACAGCTATGTAAACCTTCATCCTATGCCTATTCATCAAGTCTATGTAAGCTGCTCATCTTCGGCAACCACGTTCTGAATAGTTCTGAGCGCATCAGGGATCAGAGAAAATATTTATTATTGACTGTCACTCTTTGCTTTATTTTAGCATTAGTAACTAACCGAATTAACCATTAGTTACTATTAAATGTAGTAATCGTAACTATAAGTGTAGTGACACAACCACCTATGTCTATCGGTAGTTGTGGATCTTCGATGATGAATGGTGAGAAATATTTGTTACGCGATCTACCATCAAAAAATATCGGTACAATGCGGTTTGGTTTGGCGACTTCTGGTATTTAGGATTCATACTGAATCACTTCGTTAAGAGTTTTATTGGAATTGGGAGTGAGCAAATGTAATTGTTATAAGATGAATTTAGTCCTTCAAGGTTTTACTCCTACTATTTTTTGGAAACAAATTAGAAGCTGGAGAAAGAAGACTTGCCCTTCTTGCGTTTATTTTTCTTGGTAAAGTTATTGTTTGAATCTGAAAAAAGAACATTCGCGTAGTCGTTGTAGTTGGCTTTTTTTTTATTGAAAATTTAAATTGGCAATGCTTGCATATGATTTTAATTGACAATTTCTTTTTTCTTTTTCTTTTTTGACAGAGGTTTGAAATAACAAAATCTATACTAGAATGGATTCTCGAAACTTTTGCTTAAAATTACCATGATTGAAATAAACGTCCGTTAATTCGGTAATTAATTTATTATGATCGGGCAAATCATTAAGTTTTTCATTACATTTAATTCTGTTGTTTTCTTTGGACTATGTGTTTTCATTCTATTTGGCTTTTGCTAAAGTTTAGAGAATAAATGCATTGAAATTAAATTTACTTGAACTATTATAAAACTGTTATTACTAAGGCCAACGATTTGTTTTCCTTTTAGTAGTCAATGTATTCAAAAGTTGAAGAATACTCACAAGTTTTCTACCATTGTTTTAATGTAACAACATTTCTAATTTTTAGTACGATCTTTTGACAGATTTATTGAGCAATCTATTAATTGGTTTATGATAATACATTTATATTCGTAAAGATAACGCTCTTGTACTTTTTTGAAAAGTAATCTACAACAATATTTCTGTAAAGGAATAACTTATGCACCTCTGTCATTTGGTCAGGAAGTTTTGGCTTATTTTATCTCATAATACTAAACAGAGCAATAATTTTTTTTATGACAAATGTTGGTCCAGCTTGTAGCAAGTGTTCATATTTGCTTTTGCAGCCTTTAAGTTTATATGTTAAATTATTTACATAGTACATGCCTTCTCCCGCTCCCATCTTTGATTTGGATTCTCTACAATCATCATAATTATGATGAGACTATGTACCAATATTCCGCCAAAATATTATATATTATACAAATATATAATACAAAATAAATGAGATAGTACAAAATATTAGCTATATCATTTTGGACGCCATTTTATATTCTACAAATGTAATGTAAATCATTTATAAAATTGAATACATCTTATTTTAAAACTGATTGATATCTAGAAAAAAAACTTCTTAAAAATCTATATTTCACTACACACAAACAGCAGCTACAGCCGAAGCTCACATTCCCATAAGGATGGACTTCAGCTATTACTAAACCCCGACTGTAGCGATTAAAGCAATATTTTTTTGTCTCGATTTTGCGTGTGTGTGCGTGCGTGCGTGCGTGTCTTTGACGACTTATTGGAAGAATTATAAATAAATTTCTAACATTAATTTTAAGAACATCAAATCTGATAAAAAAAATTAATTCATTATGAATGCTATATACCAAACTCAGATAATCTGATGTGTTAAAATTTTGTAATGCTTATTAACAAATACCGAGTGATAAAAAAAAATTGTATATTCAAAAATTAAATGGGAATCAGAGTTTAAATTTCATTAGCAATTAACTATCTGTGTATGCGCGCCTTAGAAAAAAAGAGATTCATTTCATTGGAATTTTAAAAAGTTTTACGAAAATGAAAGAAAATGTAAACCCATTTGGTAACCATGTTATTTATACAAATATGATTACATTTAAAAAAAAATTTCTCTCCTCAAAATAGTCTTAAGATGTCCCTATTGAAAATATAATAACTACCTATACCAATAATAGCTAGTTACAAAGTGTGCATGTTAAGTGAGAAAATATGCTACTTGAAATCTATAAACACAAACACAACACAAAGATTTAAAAAAATAAAGCATTAGAAATAGAATAAGTTATTTATTCTCATTTTTATTTTCATTTGCAAAATATTCTCTGTACACATTATACATTTTTTTTACAAAAAATATTTCTTCAAAATCTGAAAAAAGTTATGATAAACCATATTTCATTTTCTTGATTAATTTATTAATGGAGTAAAAACTATATGATGCATTATGAAGGAGGAAAAAAAGCATATGTATGAGAAAAAAGAAATCATTGCAATTTCTCGAAAATCATAGAAATAAATCAGAGAAGTGAATTTTTGAAATGACATAAATTGAAATAAGTATTTTTTTATGAATTAGATCCAAATGATCCAAAATGTAAATCAATGTACATATACTAAACTATTTCTGAAAGCATCAAGTGAAAATATGGCACAAAAACAATCCAAAGGTTTACATTCAAATAAAATTGTGCCAGAATTCTATAAAAAGGCATACAAAAAAAAAAAAAGAAGAATATACATTAAAAAAACTCTAGTATTTACAAACATCTTACACAAAAATTGTACTACACATGTTCTATTCCAAATCACACTCCAAGGCATTTACAGAGGACGAGTCAACATTTACACTTTATATACATTTTGTATCTTAATATTGCCAGTTCTGGTTATTTTGTCTTAGCAGATAACTCAAAATTCACAAGTGCAACCAAGAATTTAATTAAATGCAGAATGAATTAAATACTTTTCTCTTATTTATATAATATGTTTCAGGCAAAGAAAAAAGTTATTTCTAATAAATCAGTAACAGAAAAAAAAAGTTAAATAATCTAAATTTCTAGTCATGATAAATCTCATTGTTTAACGAAAATTAAAAATGTAATAGCTAAATTTTATTAATTCAAATTAATACTAAAAACTGCTTTGTTCTTTTTCTGAATAATTGTTTTTACGCACACTCTATTTTGTATATGATAGTTAAAGTAAAATAATGAGATTTTTAATCAAGCATATGAAAATTCTCAATGTTTTTGGTTTTAAGAATGTACGGTCGATGGAAATTATCTTTCATTTAAAATATTGCAATTAATTCGATTCTACGTGAATATTAAATATGCCTTCCCCGATCTTTCATTATAATCTCTATTACGCAAAATATTTCTAACAAGAAATTTATCATTTTGAACAGCCTCCAAATTGAAAACCATTCAATGCTTTGTATGTATTCTATTTTGGATAAAGAACAATTGGTATCAAAAGGGTAAAAGACCACCTTTTACGCTGAATAAAATGGGAGTCGGAAGTCCCACGTTCGTTTGAGAGAATGAAAGCCAAAATTGTAAATGGCCCTCATTCGGTAGCCTTAAGGTTTTGTGTTTTCTCAGACTGTGCCTGGGAAGAGTCCACCTGTGACAATTCCCATACTTTTCTATGTGTGGATATGAGCGAAAGAGAGAGGGGAACAAGAAAGGGCAATCGATTCGGTGGCAGGACCTCTGACCACTCGACCAGTGGGCCGTGTCACTGGGCACTTTGGTCTTCACCTTTACCAGCAATCCCACCCTCGCACAGTATCATTGAGAAAAACCTTTCTTTATTATCATCCTTTGAATGCGACTCCAGGGAACGTTATGAATTCACGGGACCGTGAAAAACTTCTGCTAAAGGTGGGAGAGGTTGGTGAAAAGGTATCGAGATTTGTATTCACCGGCGCACCGCTCCTCTGTGCATGTACATCTGAAGCTAATCGGATGATTAGTAGGTTGCTATTTTGAATGTCACGTGATGGCTTACTAATGGCGACAGAATGAATTCGCAGTCGTTCACGTTTTTGACATATGCGTGTCGGGACATTTTGAATCGAGAAGTGGAAAACACTGCTTGCTTTTGCACTCTTTCTTTAACAAAGATAATTTAAAGTATTGTTGTAAATGAAATATAATTTATAACGTATACGTAGCACATAGTTAATGGCGATCTAAGAGACTGCAATAAAAGCGTACAGTTCAATCTTCCGCAAATTTCGAGAGATGCCAACATTTGATTCTGAATGCTTTACAATTTTGAAACCAACTTTTTTAAATATATGAAGCTATTTTCTGTAAAAGCAGAAAGGCTAATCGCAATTCTTCTCTTAGTAAAGAAAGAAATGCCGTACTAAAAATGAGGAAAATAAATAAGCACTGCATAATTCTGCTGTTAAAAATCGAATCAGAATTTTATATAGCTGTTGATTATTATCATATATAAATAAAGACATCATTCAATTTGATTTTAAATTCAGATACAACATAATAACATCTAATCTGAACTGCATATTTGTAATCATAATTGCATAATATAATATAATCGGTAATTGTGACAAATCGATTAGTCACTTTTACTGTTTATTATTAATAATTATCGATTAATCACATTAACCATAACATATTGATTTGTTGTTGCCTCTGATGATCCCAAAATGCCATACAATTATTATTTGTATCAGTTTTTCACAGCTTCTATGTTTAAAAAAAATACTTGTCATTTAAATTGATCTATTTATTTTTAAATTAAGAATTAATGTACTAACATTTTTAAACGCTATCCAGGTGCTATTAAATTTATGCTTTGTTAATATTTATAAACTCATTGACAGTTCTACTTATTTTAATTATATTACATAAAAACCATAACATATTACAAAGTTTATAATTCTCAAAAAATACTCTTTAAAGTTAAAACATTAATTAACCATCTGATAGTTCAGAAAATTAAGTTGACGGGTGTTACCTAGTTATGCGTTATTTAATAATAAAACGGGATTTATCATGACTTTGATGAATTGGTTGTACATAATTTAAACAACGAATAGAATGTCCATAGCTAAAAATCTCAAAAGAAATGTAGATATTTAAAATAAGGATGATTCTAATAGAAACGTATAGCTTTGGATTTGAAATGAATTATTGGCTTTCGTTTATATAAAAGTTCTGGTTATGGATACTCTGCTCTTCTCCATGAGCTTCCTCCATTGTTAATGCAGTTTCTATCTGCTGCCACATGATACACGGGCATAAGTAATACTACCTTGGTCGCAAGTGATCTTGAATGCTTTTTAACAAAACGCAGATTCGAAATCACGGTTTTCATCAAGAAAGTTCCGACGTGCAATACCCACTGTAAGTCCGAATGTGTTCTTCCGTGAAGCTCGACGGACTTGAGATGACCGATGGTTGACTATGATGTTCCGGACAATAATGACCTCTTGGACATTGGCAGAGAGTATTGGTGCTCACCTCCTCGACATCTGGCCTCTTTTTTACAGTGAAAAGGCGGCAAGGCTCCTTTCTCTGGCAACGCATTTTCTGTATGAATCAATAAAATTTTGTATTGTTTAAAACAAGCATAAAATTTCATATTCATATGTGAAATAAAACTCGTTTTGGTACAACCCACAAAAGGTAACACAGTAGGAAGATTTTATTTTTATTAAGTTAACAGCAGAACATTTGGATATTAAAAGTGATGTAGTTTATATTTTCAATTGCAGTGTTTCAAAATGCTCTTTCTTTAAAATAATAGGCAAAGTCTTTAAAATAATATTGAAATTTTCTGGCAGCAGATGTTGTAATTCTCTCTAAAATCACTATCAGGAAGTTTGTGAGATAAAAGAAATCGTAATCTGAAATAAGTTTCTAAAATTGAAATTTTATGCTCAAAAAAAAAAGAAGAAAATGAATAACCATATTTAATTCGTTCAATCCGACTTCTGCACGATTAAAATTTTAAATCCCTTATAAAAATGGTTGTTTTTAGGATAACCCGCGTAAGATTTATTTATCCATATAAAAATGGTTGTTTTAAGAATAACCCATATAAAAGTAAAAATTTTAAATCCCACATAAAAGAAGAAATTTTAAATCCCATACAAAAATTATTTTTAGGATACCCCATGTAAAAGTAGATTTTATTTATCCAATGAGGAATGAAATTTGATTTTCGGAACGTGTGTGCCGTTCAGAGCCGAAAAGGTGCCTAGCCAAGGCAATAGGCTCATTATTGCACTTGAAAATTTATAACTGATATTGACAATTCATTATTCTGAAATGATCATTCAATATTGATGTTACATTAACAGATACTCTTTAGAAAAATATATTCGTTACAAATAGATGACACATTGGGTTAAAAATGTGGGTATGAGAGTGAAGTTGGAAGAAATATATTTCATATATGTAAATACACATAGCAATATTACTAAAATGTGGTAAGCGTTTGAATACGGCAGAAATAGAAATCAACAGGATATCGGTTGGTTGTAATTTTAAACGGGACCAGTTAATTTCGGGAGCGTTTTTCTCCTTCCTTTACCCTCTCACTTTCTCGCATGCCTTAGCATTTAACATCTTAAGAGAACGAGAAAAACAAAGGCCGGATACGGGTCGTGACTGCGGAATGAATGGGAAAAGAATGAATGAATGGGAATGTTGTTTTCTCAAATCGGGGTAACAAACGGACACTGCACTTCCTTCCACACAGAGAGACGGTCACTTCTGCAGAAGGGCGTGTGTTCTCTAAACGAAGGAAGTGCGAACTATTTCGGCAGAATGAATCCATTGTGGTCTCCGGCAAAAAGTTACATTCGAGATTCCCGCTGGTTACGTCGAAACAAAAGGGAAATAATATGAACCTCTATGATCTTTTATCACCTTGATAGGTTTCCCGTTTCGAGATGGATTTGGAGGCAGCGCGCTGTGTCTTGGCTGTGCAGGCAGCTTCAAGGTTGGCAGATTCCATAAAGCTACCTTCCTATGTGGTTGGCATTAAGCTGTTTACGATTTCAAAGGAATCTATAATTCGCATCTTTATATAAAAGGAACAATTAAAAAGATTCGTGTTACGGACGGTGGACTTTGGCCATGGTTGCCGATATATTTGGAGGACATTTCAATTAGATACTCTCTGAGAAGTATTGGGTTGAGAAAAAAGAAATCGACGGTGTATATTCCTCATAATAAACGATATATTTTGTAGATAAAATATTACGTGGATTGCCTATTCTCTATCTTATTGGTTTCAATCGCACTGGATTTTAAAATAACAGGCATGAACATTCTTATCAGTAAAATTGAACTCCACGTTCTATTTTTAATTTTTTTTTAATTCTATCTTTTCTCTAGAAATTTAACCTGCTTTTAAGCCATCCCGTCTTTTGTCTTAGTGCAATAAATTTGGATTTTCAAGTCTATCTATTATATAAAAAAATGTTATGTAAACATTGCATTTTATTCGCTTTGTGATTGGTAGATAGCGAGTCATTTGACCGATGATATTTGAGGTTTGTTTTACCAATATTGTTCGAAATATTCAATGAAGATTTTTATTACGACGAAGTAAGTATTTATATTGATTGCACTTGAGTGCAATAAAGGAAATGTGACAAAAAAGGAAAATTAAAGCCTTACTTAACAGCAAATGTGTTTAAAACAATATTAATTGCTAATTCTACTTTCAGATACACCATTTGTGGCAACACTCACAAATAGCTTTCCGTTTATTTTATTTTTTTCGAGTAACGGACAATTTTTGTCCCTTGGCTAGCCAATCGTCTGAATATTTAAGGAATACACGTGTTGATCCTGCGTTGTTGTTTTATTAAGTAGTAATAGGGCGTCCAGCTATGTCAGATAAAGAAAAATTGTGGAGAAAGATCGAGCAAAAATCTGACAATTTCAAAAGAAAAACTGATCATAAAACTGCTAATTTGGCAACAAAATGCGAAAAAGTGATTCAATATTTAGATATTGGAGATATAAGTAAATAATTTTCTCATTGTAGGGTTTTGAGTTTTGAATCAAAAACAGACCAATCGGTAAATGTACATTATTATCATGAAAAGGCTTCCAACTCTGAAGGAATGACGAGTCGAGTTTAAAAACCTGCTGAGCTGGATCTGACGAACATCGGGGTT
This sequence comes from Argiope aurantia, assembly GCA_026543865.1. Classification (NCBI taxonomy): domain Eukaryota; kingdom Metazoa; phylum Arthropoda; class Arachnida; order Araneae; family Araneidae; genus Argiope; species Argiope aurantia. The sequence continues at coordinate 493,784 of JAPMOR010039662.1, read as the reverse complement.
GGTGAGCAACCGAAGCCCTCTAGTCTAATGTATTATTTTAAGCCTAAAATACCTTCTACATTATTCGTTAGAAATTTTAGTTGTTAAAAGAAATTCCGAGGGGAAAAAATGTGATCTTACACTTTGTGGTGAACAGGCGAGGAAGTACAGAATGGCTACTCCATCTGGTGTATTGTATATTTCGTGCTTGAATATGTAAGCGACGCTGTTCTTGGGGCAGGCGCAATGCATCGTTTGTTTTGTTGTATTGTCGGGATATGTTGCGTAGGTCCAAGCAACATCCCGAAAATAGCGGCAAGTAGGCAACTGGTTCACCGGTTCGCAGAGCTAGAAAGAGAAAAATCGTTGTTCGTTATTAAAATATATTTATGTGGTAGTTTAGCTTTTTATTGTATTGCGTTACGATGGTTAAATTGAGAGATAAAAGTCTGATTTTTCTTCAATATAATATCCGGCAAAAATAGATATTTTGTATCCATTATTGCTAAGTAAAAAAACAAAACAAAAAAATGCATAAAATGATAATATGGTGATGCTTGGAAAAGCATTGATAAAACCAATATAAATGTGGTGTAATGTACTGTTCATTTCAGTATCCCAAGAATATCATTTTTCGACAATTCTACCTCTCTAATAAGTAGATACGAAAAGATGACAGCATTTCCTTAAATTTTCAACCTTGATTTCCTTCATTAGATACTTTTCAATTTTTTCCCCACATGTATATGAGTATCGTATCATTTCTTACCGTAATATTTTATTTTAAATTAAAAGTGTTTATTGATTGTTTCTATGGTTAGTACAAGTGGTAAAAAAAGTTTTCAGAGGTGGCATGAATAATATTTTATATAATATCATTGCATGTACCGAGATAATCTACTATTGTTAATATCAAAACGTTATCAAAAATGTCATTAACAAAAAAAGTGTTGAACATTAAAAAAAAAAAAAAAATTTTTTTTATTATTTTGTAAAATAGCGAATTACGAAATTTTAAGAACAGAAATGTTCTCTTTATTCATCAAAGTTTAATGTTAGGCTTTTCTTGACTAAATTAACAAACATATCCTAACACATGCGCACAAGTGCGGGAGAGTTTTTGAATCCATAAATGAACAGTACCATTTGAGAAGTAAAAATGTACAGTAAGGTATTTGCAGAAGAATCTTAATGTCTACGTTATTTTATTTTGAATATGATAGAAAAGTAATTAACATAGTGATTAAAATTTAATAGGCAACTAGTCTTTATTCCTTGTTTGATGTAAAATCGTAAGATACACGCAGAAAAGCATTAAGTGAGTGTTCGGCAAAATAATATTTTCAGAGTTAGTTATCAACATTAGCACTTTACCTTCAACTGCCTTGATTTGTCCACTACAGTGTATCCATCTCTAGGATCAACTGACATAGAACACACTTTTTTCCCAGGGCATCTGCACTGTCTTTCTATCCAAGGTGTAGAATATGTATCCACCCTGTTGCATACGGCCATCTCTGAGCATTCAGGCAAATCGGATTCACTATTCTGAGAAAAGGAAAGAAAATTAGTAATTCTGGCTACTCAATGAGTGTTAATTACATAGAGAAAAGTCGCTATAAAACTGAGAAAGAAATTTTCTAATAATGTGGATAAGATACAGATTTATTTACTGTATTTTCTCATAATGGCAAGCATTTCTCAGTTTCACTTTGTATTTAATATAAAATCCAATATGCAACTGTAATTTGAAAAATTTACTTTTTTTTTTCTTTCTTCCATACACATATGATTTAAAACTGGAAAATCAGAAAAAAAGTCATAGAAGAAAAACAGTAAAGGTTTGAAAAAAAGAAACTCAATTTATTAAAGAAAATTCTTTTGCCTTAATAAATTCTTTTTAATTTTTTATTTATTCTTTTAAATTTTCTTTAAATATAAAAGAAAATTTTCCTTCGTGGAAAGATTCCCCTCGATAAAATAACTTTTTAAAACTATTACAATGTCTTAATTTTTAAACTATACAGGTTATCTATCACAAATCTGGAAATGCTCATAAGAGGATTTCTCAGCAGTAGTTCCGGAATAGGTTTTACGATTCTTTTATTAAATGCTTTTCAGTTAAGTTATAAATCTGGATTGGTTACCACCTGTCCAAGTGCTATGAAGCGTGTGTGAAAACCTAACGGTGGCCAATGGAATGGAATTCATTTTGCTTCATTTCCGCTTCAAGGCCTTTTAGTTACCTTTGAACATGCTGAGAATTCTCTGCCTTCCTAGATTAGTTTCGGTTCCGTTCGTACCAGATGGCTTGTGAAGGAATCTGCCGAATCTCGATTTAACCCCTTTAGCACCGGAATCCTTCAATCCGGACATCATCCGCCACTAAACCTATATCGAAATTTTCTCATATAAATCTTATCAGATGACAGCCCTCGTGTAGAAAAGTGAAGCAGGATACCTCCCCAGTACTACTTGTTCCCTTTTCTTTCTGCTTTTTTATGGGGTCTCCCTCTTTTCTCTTCCCTTGAATGGCGTGCAAAGAGCGGGTAAGTGTATTATTTCCCTTGAAAGTGATGAATAAGGTGGTTGTACCAGTAGTCCTTGATCCGGCAAAATTTGATAGAGTTGAGAAAAAAGGTCCCTTCTCCTTTCTTCTCCAGAATGAAGGATTGCCTTTGGATAGAAGTGGGGGGGGGGTAGGAAGCAAAAGAGATGGATTGTTGCTTTTGGATAGACTTTTGTACTAGCCACTTAACAGCTGCATTTAATGTTTTGCCGAAAATGTCACAGTAATTATCCTTTCATTCTAGCATGACAGATTGCATAGTCCATCCTCTTTGGCAGATATTTAAACGTGTGCCAGCTGAAAGAATGAATTTTAAATGATGACTTCAGAAGGAAGTTCTTTTAATAGATAAATATTTGCTTTTATTTATTTCTTGTATAGATGAAATTTCCAACTTTCTTGATGAAACTATGATATTTTTGGTCGATTCATTTCACCATCTTTTATTAATGCAGGAGTTCCATAAATCCCGCCTAACTAGAACCTGTGCTTTTCCAAATTATTAGAACCCTAAAAAACCTGCGTTTATTTAATGGGCGCAATAATTGGCAATAGCAAACTTCATTCTGTTATGGAATAACACATCGTCTTTTTATCATATGGGAACATGATGTTGTTTTGGTTTGGGGTTTTTGAAGTCACAAAATGTACGAGCAGAAAATTGGCGATTTATCGCTTTTGAGACAGCAATTTTTCGCTTTTAGGTTTATTAAAAATGATAAAGAAGGTTGTAACATTTGGCGACTTGTCGCCAACAAAAAGTTATAACTTGGCAAGAAAGACCGCCATGTACCTGATTCTCCTGTCCGACCAATAAAGGGCAGGGTCGTAAGAAGTTATCGCCGGAAGAAGCACAGAGAAGAAAATAAGAAATTAAAGAAATTTCTGGCCTTGAGAAAAAAAAAATTTAGAACTCGGTTGTTTTTGAGATGGTCAAAAGTCATCGCTTTTCTAAATGTTGGTGATTGCGAAGTATGAACTATGCGAGAATATGATGTTTTTATGTCAGATTGATACCACGTTACTCAAAAAAAATAATAATATTATCACATAATAGCTTGAAATTTGCAATAGCAGTTTTTTTTTTTTTGTAATATATAAAATCATTATCAAATCAATATCGCTTGTTCTACAGAAATAATGAAAATGAATCCAATAAACAAAAATAATTTGTAATTTTTAGTACTGATTTATTTAGTACGGTTATGAGGTCAAACAAGAAAGGAATACTCCTAGTTTCCTTTCCAATAAACATACTTATTCTATTTCAGCACTTTACATGTTAACTCGAAATTCTTTCCAAAGATTGCTTTCTTGCAAATTTACCCCTCCACTTTTTTATTTAAACTTCTTTGCGGATGTTTCTTCTGTTCCTTTATTCCCAGGCAATTTTATTTTTTGGTTTTTGGGCTATAAAGGGAATTTCCCCAGGAGAGGAAAAGATAAAAACAGTACCTTCCGTCATTCGCTCGTTAGTCCCCCGAAAAACATTTACCGACAAACAATACCCATGCCAAAATTGTCTCGTTGACCCTCAGACAGTCTCGCCGCGAAAGAGCATTGCGTCACGCGAAATCCATCGTCGTTTCCGCATACGTGACAATAGGCGTCGTCACAGGGGTCAATTCGTTAAGCATTCGACCTTGCCTCTCGTCATCCCCTAGCCCCTTCTGCGAAATTTCAAGAGAATTGCGTCACCAGGATCTTGGGAATCGCGCCAAAAACTGGTTTGGATTGACCCAATCTCCGTAATCGTCCTTTCTTTTCTTTCGAAGACTATGGCCATTAGATAACGGATTGGAGGTGCGCTTCGGAAACATTCGTTCACTGGAACAATCAATCACAAATGAAAAACAATTGCATTCTCAGACGATTTGATATTCCATTCAGAAGCAAGAAAATCCATAATGCCAAACTTTAGATCACTGCCTGTCCAAATATATTACCAGTCTATATCTATACTTATAATAAAGCTCAGTGTGTGTGTGTGTGTGTGTGTGTGTGTGTGTGTGTGTGTGTGTGCGTGTGTGTGTGCGTGTGCGTGTGCGTGTGCGTGTGCGTGCGCGTGCGCGTGCGTGCGCGTGCGTGTGTGCGTGCGTGCGTGCGTGCGTGCGTGTGTGTTGGCGCTCTACAGGCCAGACCATTCAACTTACAGCTACCAAATTTGTCACGTGTATACCTTGCAGGCCGTGAATGTGCAGCTGGGGGTTATTTTTTCGAATTTTTAATTAGAATTTTATTTATTTAAAAATTAAGAGAAATTTTGGCGTGTTTCTGCTATAACTTCCGAAAATATTACCGCACAAAAAAGATTTTTAGATGAAGTTAAAGATCAAAAATTTATCTTTTAAATGATACCAATGTTTTAACCTTACAATTAAATTTCTATTTTTAATGAATTTTTAAATAAATATTTTAACTCTATTTTTCAACAATTATTTTCGTACAAAATAAAAATAAAATTTAAGCTTTACGAGCACGTTTCGCATTCATGGGAAAAAAATTAGCTTTTTTCAAAGTTTTGCCATCACATTGATTAAAGCTCCAATTAAAAATAAATTAAGTCTTTTTGGAAATGAAATCTGCAAAAATATAATTTTCGGCACGTGTCTGTAGGAAATGAAACAAATATGAAATATAATTTTTTCTAAAAAATAAATTCAAGAAAAATTATTTTATGATCTTTTACACTCTCGATATTATTAATCCAATAAATCAGTTTTATTTTAAGGCAAGTTTTGTTTGATATGAACAGGATATCCATTCAAATCAGGGCCACACAGCTAATTTGTAAACCTTTAGTAAGACACAGATGTGCTAAAATGGTCTAAATGGAAAATGATTATATTTTATGTAACATGATTCAATAAATGCTCTAATAAATAACGAATTTTTCATTTTACATAAAGCTTCTGCTGTGGAAATCACGAATAACAAAATGTTCTTGAAATACTAATATTTTAAATAAAAAGAGTTAATTTTCAATCAACTAAATCAATCACTTAAACTAACTGATCTATGAAAATTTGATATCACTATTCAATAAAAAAAAGGATAATTTTAGATTTTCCATCGATCGTTTCAAAGAAAATACGCCAATCATCGCGCAGGTTTCTCAAGATTAATTGGCCTAAGATTATGAAAATGTTGAGTTTTTCTAAATTTTAACATTCAAAACTTCATTAATAAGTCTTAGTTGATCGTGGAAAATAGAAACATTCATTCATTTATTTAAAATTTGGTGTGTCCAGAATATTTCTCAGAATATGATACCTTACTGTATTAAATTTAGACTTCATAATTTTTGAAATATATTTATAGACCGGAAATATTATTATTGATTTCGTTTCAATCCTTTTGAAAGCAAAACTAAAAACTAATTTTATGCTGAATCTCAGAAATTTTTGTTGAATTATTGTTTGAGATATTACATAAATTATGAAAAATATTTTGTAGTTAACATAAGACTTAAATAACGAGCGATTCTGTTTGCAATACTCACATTCAATAATAATAATAATTAATAAATAACAATAAAGATGATAAATAAAATAAAACGCTTGGTTTTATTAAAAAATATCTTCATATTAATTGCAATTTCATGATTTCCACTTTAAATTAAAGTTGAAGTTTTACCGGAAATGACAACAAATTAGCAAAATATATAGAGTAAATTGAACGAAACGATCTAAACAACAGTATAAGTTTGGTATGACTATCAAAATTTGAAGATTAAAAATGTTTTGTTTGAGAATCTATTCAGAGAGCAGTTACTTAAAATTTTTAATTGAAAATTGTAGCGAGCGGTAATACTGGCGAACCGGCTGGTCGCCAAAGGCAGCTAGTATTATATAATACGAAAATGATTGATATACGATTTAATAATGCATTCAGAAACAAAGAAATCCATCATTATCTGTCTGATGATTTTACTTTGATAAAATTGTTTCCGGCTATTCCACAAAGTATGTTTTTCAGCTTATTTTTTATTTTCTCGTATGCCAAGTATAGAAGAAATAGAGTAATCGTCAAAAAATTCGAACTCGGAGGTTTTGACGAATCTCCACGTTTTAGACCTCCTCCCCCCCCCCCCCCCCCCGTTCGAAAAACACAATTTTGAAAAATATCCGTCTGTCTGTCACTCTGTGACAAAGATAACTGAAAACTGCTTTGTGCTAGAGGGATGAAATTTGGTATACGGTCTTCAGATCAAATGTATATAATGATTTCTATTAAATTTTGTGCAAAATCTGTTCAAATAAAGTCTGTGTGTTCGGCTATCTGAATAAAAGTTAACACGATAACTACAAAACGAATAGAGTTAAATAGATAAAATTCGGTGCACAAATTTAACATTATTAAATTTTGAGTCTAATCCAACAACGGGTTGAACGTCTAACGGTCTGTAACCTTCAGAAACATGTAAACGCAATGACTTAAATTTATAAAATCTGGTATGTGATTTTGTAGCTACAATAACTCTGTGTAAAATTTTTTATTCAATCGGTAGGAAAAAATATGTTTAAAATACAAATTCGATTTTTGGATACTATCAACTCATGAACTGTTTTTGATGAGTTGTCATGGGATAGTCAGTTTGATGCTTGTCATGGGAAAAGTACATTTTGCGTTATGATAAATTTATTGAATGACAATTATTATATTTATATAATATTTATGTTTCTGGCAATTTAAATATGCACTTTCCGAAGAGGGCGAAACAGTTAACTGGTTAATCGCATGCCAAGGAATAATCGCCAAAAAAAAAAGAACTGGATAAGGATCACACGATAGATTCAGCGAAAATATTAAATTCACGCCAAAGGGTAATATTTTTTAACTGTTGTGCACTAATATCACGCAAGGCGTTCTCTTTGATAACACTTTTATTACAAAGTATGCGAGAAAATTTGGAGGAGACCACTCCCGCTGGTTTTATAATCATGCATGAATTTTATCATTCATTTTTATATTGAGTCAACCAAATCTCTCTCTTCAAAATACGTCAATAAAAATTAACTTAACAATTTTGAAGCAGATGTTAGAATCGATAGAAGATAAAAGGAATAAACTTCTGTATAAAAAGATGTATTGATAGGAAACTGTGGCGTATACGTATCCTTTCATACAGCGTGAACTGACTCTCTTGTTAGACAGAAGAGAGGGCGGAGAGGCTTGCGCGAAGTTATTCGGTTTGTTCAAGGCAGGTGGTGCTTTCCTTGACCTCATTCGGATGCCCCTTTTTTTATTTATTCGTTCTGAACTCTTCCTCCAACCCCGTATCTTGTGAAAGAATTTCGGAACAAAAATGACCATTATCTAAAGATGCCCATCCTTTCCTTTGCGCTTACTGTCAATCTACACGGAAACGAACTTCTATTTTTTTTTTTTTTTTTTTTTTTACGCATAACATTATTTTGTCTCTGCAACACACTATTATCATATTCTTTTTCTTTTTTTACTTTCATTTATGATATTATTAACGGTTTTATTAGGGAGGGGGAGGAAGGGCATGTTAGAAGCACGCGGAATCAGTGGTCCTTTATCCCCCATTTGGGATTTTTGAATAACTCTGAATAAAATCAATTCTAATCGTTTGCTTAACTATATAGAATGTCATGTGGCCTGAAAGTTTTATTACAATGCGATTTTGCTTATTATTAATTATTTTTAATTAACTTTAATTAATTAATTTGAATTAATTAACACAGAATACAAAGAATTATTCTTTTTTCTAATAGATGAATAAATCTGCGATAACAAATGACATAAAAATAATGAATGATTTTTACATTATTTTGGAGAAAAAGGGTGTGTAGTGATTACTGGAAAAATAAATAAATAATTTAATCATGTACAGTTTTATCGAGTTTTAATCTGTATAAATGTTATATATTTAAAAGCAGTGTAATATTAATATTGTTCGTGTGATTCTAATTTATTTAAATTATATCAGAGAAAGAATAAAATAATATGTATTTAGATTTTTCATCTAAACTCTTAAACTGTCTATTAAATAAAACAGGTGAGCAGGAGAAACCAGACTATCTGTTGATGCATATCTATGCACCCCCATTCCACTTTGGTTCTTTTCTGAATTCGTTCATTCATTAACATCTTTCTAACTTCAGCACTATACACACGTATACAGTGCTGAAATAAGAAGGAGCTTTAATTTTTTCAGCTACAGTTGAGACCACTAATAAAAGATATAACATATTTTTGTGCGGGGGGAGGGATGGTGGACTATCAACTTGATTTTCCAACTGCAGCTAAACATTAAAAAGAGACGATTTCTAGCAGGTTCTTAAAAGGTAAAAATGACAAAATTTTGAAAAAGAAAACGTTTCTATATAAAGAATTGCAACCTTGTTCTTAAACTCATTTAATATTTAAATCGTGATAGAGAAATAATAATTGATAAAATCAAATATCAAAACATTTTGATTCCTTCTTCAGAAAATGACATTGTTTAAGAAATAAACCTTATTGATTTTTTTAAAAAAATCAGTTTTGATATCACCATTCAAACTTACATATGAGTAGACTATGTTATTTTTAAGCTTAATTAATAAAAACCAGTGTTTCCCCTCACTTTCAATCTTCGACGTATTTAAATTGTACATACTAAGCCAAATTTGTGATTAATTCTTTTTAAAAAAAATTATATATTCTAGAAGCTAAAAAATGCGAATTTCTTCTTATTGTTATTATATAACACGTACATAATTTTTTTGACATTCATAATAAAGAATAAACTGCAGTTCTTTTTAAGACTTGTGTTTGTAATACATGAAGTCATCTGTTACGTTTTGAAACATCTCAACTTTTTAATACGTACCGTAGCAGTTAATAAATAATCTTACAAAAAAAATCTCACCGTAATTGATTGTCAAATTAATGTGATTATTTATTTGGATGGTTAACTAAAGCATAAATTTACAATCAAAACTATTTTAAAATTTTTATTTGTTGTTTAAAAATAACTTGTGAAATAAAAAAAATTTAAATTAAACAACTCTTCTCCTGTTGCAAGAATTAAAAATAGAGCGGGGCATATCATTTTAGGCGGAAAAGAAATGTGCATACCCATTTGATAGGCTTTCTTCCTCCTGATCAATTTTATTCCGTGTTGCGAATACAAATGTTAGATAAATTCATACAGCAAAATCATTTCACGTCACATCTCAATCCCATTAAAAAGTATCTGCGCATGTCATATCACAAAGCCTTTAAATTTTAAATTTATAGAGCGAACGTGATGTATGTCATTGACCATGAATTGGTTCTATTCGAGACAAACTCTAATTATCTTAAGTAGAAAAAAAAAACAATAATACAGTGGACTCTTGCATAGCATGATGAAAAAATTGTGATAAGTTAATTCTCATACAGCGTGTTAATCAAGTTCCGTATTATATGTAAAGTAAATTGAACATTTTCAGTCTCTTCTGATTTTTCACTTATAAAAACACATACATGTCGTTTATAAAGAGTGTCCCAAAATTTACTCAAGAATTGAATTTGCAATCATTCGTGCAGTAAAGTGTTGGCAACCCTATTAAAAAAACATATGACAGCTGATAGTTAGTAAAAATGTAGCGTTACGTGATAGAACAACGCATTTTGATTGTTGAATAATATTTCAAAAATAATGAAAACCTGGCGACCAAGTTCGAAAATTTGAAAATGGACCCTTCAGATCGTATGATTTAACACTATTGGATTTCTTTTTATGGGGCTATTTGAGGTGAAGGGTCTATGTCAACAAGCCCAGATGCATTGAAGGAGAAAAATTCACCAACGTAAAAAATCATCAAATGGAAAATTGCGACAAAAGAGAGTGTATGTGCCAGAAAAGCAGTGGGGGCCATTTACTCTATGTGTTATTGCACACATAATTTAATGGAAAAAACTTTTTATTTATTTATTTAATTCAAATCTTGCTTTAACACATTGTTCCATCGTGTATCGTCCATTTTTACTAACCCTAAATTATCAGCTGTCAAATGCTTTTTTTTGAATAGGGGTGCCGCCACTTTACTGCACGAATGATGGCAAATTCAAATCTTGCGTTAATTTTGGGACATCCTTTATATGAAACGTCAAACTAACAATTTTAAAAAATAATAATATCATCATCTCATTAGCAATATGTGCAATTACAAATTAAAAACACGTTTGAATCTTGTATAAATTCGCTCAATTATATTATCTGTCGCAAAATACGATTTCTTACTGAGGACAGTATCTCCATTTAGTGCGAGAGTCCACTGAATTATGCTGATAAATCAGAAAGACGGAACTTCAGGGAATATGTAACGTGTATGCTATCAATGTATAAACAGTTGGAATCTTATAAAACATTTATAAATAATAAGATTTCAAATGAAGAAAAACATAAGAATAAATACGATCTTATTTTAAATAAAAGTTCCTTTAATAATTTTTTTTGAAAAATTGAATGATAATTTATAACAAGTCTCTGCAACAATGCGATTTAACTGGTATGGTTCTCTAGAATTTTCCAGAATTCATCTTTCAGCCACTTTTTTTATTGTAAAACTAGCGAACGGCGCGCGTAGCATAAGCTCTGTCCAGAAGCAAAGGGGTTTTTTTATGAAACAATTTTCCCATTCTTCAGCCTTGGCTTGTCATTCGTATCTTGCTAGTTCTGCTCACCGGAACAGAACGAATTGCGGCCAAGTTTAACAGTTTTGTTGCCATTTTGTTCGTATTGCAGCTAAGTGCCCATGACCTTCATGTGACTGAGCCCCGGCGTATATGAGCATCTCCTCTCCTCTGAGAAAAAGATCTGCTTTATTTGTTTTGGAGATTGTTATCGCCTCTGGAGGAGTCAAACACTAAGATAATTTCTTTTCTATTGCTGTTTTGATTGTTATTGTGGAGAGTTAAGAATGCATTTTTTTTCTGTGCTCTGCTGGCTGTAGGAAATGCTGATAGTTGCGCTACTGAAAAGTAGATTTTTATCGTTTCATTTTATATGGTGGATGTATTTATTAATGAACTCTATAGACAACTTTGTCGCGCTCTAATTATAATGCTTTAGAAGACTCCTTTAGTTTCTAGCCACTGTTTTTATGCTAAGGTAGAAACTAAACACTTTAAATCTGCGAATAAAGTTTTTTTAAAAATGTTTACATTTATTTGAACTGGCATAATCCAACCTGCACAAAACATTTATGAATGTCGATAACGGACCGACTCGAAGGTTTAATATTTTCCTCCTCTTACAGAAATGAAATCTTGGATTTGCTGATTTTTGTTTGCTGCTCAGTACTTAAATACTCTTCTCAGGAAGGAATATGAGGGGGAAACCTTTTGAGACTTCTGTTTTGATCTGAAAAATCTTACAGTGATTCTTACTGTTTATTAAAATGGTTTCCACAGTTGTAATTAAATGAAGTATATATATTAATATACACTTCAGTGTAAATATAACTTCTGCGGAAATGTTATTTTTCCGCAAAAGCAAGACTCTGTGCTATCAATTTCCGTTCTGAAAGTATATAAATTCGAAACACTTTCTCATCGCTCTTTTTCCTACTTTCTATCTTCCTAGCTGGTTCTCTAAGCTCCTTTCTTCAAGTGTTTTTAATTTTCATAATGGATAGAGATTGGATAATGATTTTTTTTACTTATGAAAAATTTAAACTCGATTAAATAACTCTATGCCTGTTTTATCAAAGAATGTTTTGCATGTGTATGTATATATTTACTTATAATACTTAACTTAAAACTTAACCAAAATAATTTCAACTAAAAGTAATTTTTTAGCAATTTATGATGAAATAGTTTAAATAAAACGATTTGTTTGTTATATTTGTTTATATATAATTAAATGATTTTTTTTGAAAAAAAGGGGGGTATTGACAACCTCAAATTCTTTCAGGCTAATCGAGAAGAATACAAAACAATCATTTAAAACGCCGCAGCTAAGTGAAGTGAGTTATTTGATGCTTATGCTATCGCATATTAATTATAACATTCCAAAATGAAGTGTGAATATTTCTGATTTCATGAAACATCTTTGTTTTCTGTACATTTCTCAATCCTACCTGAAAATTACGATAGAGCGGTGACTTTATAGTAATGTCGCGGTTTTTTTCTCATATTTCTGACATTAATTTTATTTTTAAAAAAATCTGTAAAATATTCACCTCTCGATTCTTAAGCATTCCTTACTGAATTTATTACTCTTATTCTTGTGATTATGCAGTTATCTGTCCAATAGAGTTTTTAGATGTCGGAGCTTTCTCTTGTTTCATAGCATCCGCATTCTTGTGCAAGTTTTATATGAGACTAGTTGATCTACCTGGCGTTATACGAAATTTAAATACTTTCATATATATTTCAATGTAAAAACTAATTTGTATAAGTTATTATCATACACACAGTCCTTTATTATACTTTTATTATACACCACTTGATTGATAACTTGAAAGTAAAGGGTACATCAGTTCTTTCTATCAGTTCTTTTAGGCGATGTTAAATAATTCCTATAAAATAGTAAACAAATTCCGAAAGAATTCCAGAAATTTTAAAAAGATAGTGGTAAAGCACATGAGAGTGTGTTCAAAATCGTCTGCGTTAATTTAAAAAATATTTATGCGAACTGAAGAAAATATTGCACAGAAAGGTGTTATGTATCATAGAAAATGTAAAATTTTGAATTTAAGAAGATATTAAAATATTTTCTGCGAAATAATTTGCTCCTAACTTACTACATATAAATGGCAAAATTTCAGTTATTTTCTAGTTAATGCATTATTTAATTAACTTTTTTTCTTTGAAAAGTTTATAGTATTCTTTGCCTTGATTTATAATATAAGTGTGCAAACTTTGATTGAAATCAGTCCAGTCGTTTAGAAGGAAATGTGGTGCATACATAAACCACAATGACTTTTATTTATATTTAAAAATAAACATTTCAAAACAAGTTGCTGAATGGTGGAAAAATAAATAAATAAACTTGACATATCAATAAATGTCCGAAATCAGATATAAATTTTCCGCAAAAAAAAGAAATATATAATTTCTTCCAACTCTATAACATCAGCGAATAAATATGGGAGAAAAAGAGACATAATATTTATATTAGAAAATAGACTGCCAAACAAGAGCTCATCTTTTCTAGGAAATAGTCTTCTCGGTATTGCGCAATCTTTCGGCGAAATGTGGTCAATAACAAAAACATTTCCATTCCGCTTATGAATTAGGGGGAAAAGTTGAGCCATTTAGTTTGTGATACCCTATGTAACACCTTACTACGGATTCATATCCCTCCCTCCTCTTTTTTTCTTGCAGTGGGGGTATGTTTTTGGTTCCGAGGACTCCCGCGTCGATTCCAGAATCTATTTTGATGTTGAATTAATGTTGTTAAACAACACGTGTGGTAGAAAAAATCAGCTTCATGCCAAAATTTAGAAATAAATATAACCGGTCAGAGTTACATAAATTATTTTTTAAGCTTCCTTTTTTTGGGGGGGAGAGGGGTAATTTTTCTAAATTCTTCAATGACTTATTCTATATGACTTACAGAAAAGAAATTAGAAATAGCTTACAGAATTGCAGATCACTGATTATTGGAATGAATTTTGGTCAGATGTTTCAATATTTTATTTCATTCTATTTTAATTTTATTTTTCTAATTAGTTCACCGATTTTGAGTTAATAAAAACTGCCATTATTTTAATCTTTGAGGCATAAAAGCTTTTATGCCTCGCCATATAGAAAAGAAATAGTAAATGGTTTACAGAGTGGTAAAGAATTGAAGGTCACAGATTATTGAAATGAATTTTGGTCAGATAATTCAATATTTTATTTTTCTAACATTTATTAGTTCACCAATTTTGACTTAATAAAAATTGCCATTAATATGGTTTTTGATGTGTATAAAACTAATTTTAATTTTTAAAACGGCTTTTATGCCTCAAATTAAACGCATGTTGACTCCATTAATGGCCATTTTCTTCAGACTCATTCATGGTAAAGCAGCCAGACGATTATCACTAGCTATTGCGTAAAAACACTCACCCAACCACCGATCCACGTCACGTACTCATCTCTTTTCCATGAATGAATTGCACGCAGTGCGCCATTCGATTTAATTAGGCGAGCAGACTTCATGTAAACAAACCAGAAGCGCTTTTTTTTTTTTTTTTTCTTTCGTTTGACTGAGGTGACACCGAACAAAATATCGCGGCCGGGGAGGAGGACGGCGGGGATGATACCACTTCCCTTGCCACATCGAAAAATAAACTGTGTAAGAAGGAATGCAAGAAAAAAAAAAGATGGAAGAGGCGTGGGTTTCGCACGCAACAATAATCCCCCTAGGGTCTCGTTCGGTTTCTACTTCCGGTGACTGCAAAACAGCCCTGGGTACTTGAGTGATGGGAAAGGTCTAATGATGGACACAGGTGCTCATTCTAAGGAAATTTTTCATCTGAAAAAAAAACCTTGTTGCTGCTTTTTTTTTTTTTTTTTTGTTCATACGCTTAGTGTCTAAATAATAGTATGGGTTGAATTATTTATAATATAAAATTCAGACTTGCCAGTTTTTTTTTTTCTTTTTTCCCTTTACGTTTATTTCTGTTGAGATCAGTAAAATTTCGTCGAAAACCAAAACTATTTATTAGAATTACTGGGCATATAAATTGAATAAGCGATAAATTTCGAACCAGGATAAACAACAATAATTGGTTGATAATTGGTTTATTATTATTTTTTTAATTTGAAAAATCTAAATTCGATGCCAATAAAAAAAAGTTGCTTCTACCATATTTATATACGTATACTTGATTTTATACTAAAGTTAGTTAAATACTAAAGTTAAGCAAATAACTAGGATATAAGAAAAGTATCGTCAATGTATTGGATTGTGTGATTTTTTCAATTTAATTTTTATGTTATCACTTTTTTTTTCTGTAAAAAATACATGGAGATGGTAGTATATAAAAGATCTTAGAAGTAATGATAGAACAAAGTTTCTTTCTACATCGTAACCTATATCGTAGACAAAAAAATTATTTAATTTTAATGGGCCATTAATGCATGTTCTTGATTAAAGGGTTTCAAGTAGTTTATCCTTTTTGATTTCAGATAATTGAGAAAATTCAGGTATATAATAAGAAACTGTGATTAAATAATAAGAAATTGCTTTACATTTAAGCAAATGATTAGAAATTATAAGAAATTTTAGGAGGTCTAAAAGAAGTTTGGTCGTGCATTAAAATGGGGAAAAGAGCGACAAGTAAACTAGCTTCAATTTTTTTTATTAGGGACTATTAAATAATTTTTTTTTATCAAAATGTTGTTGAATACTAAAGAAATTGGCAGTGTTATTGGTTTAAAATGTTTGAATATTTTAATACTGGGAAGTATTAAAAACGAAACTAAAAAAATTTAGGTATATCATAAATATTAATTTTTTTTCTCACATACATAAAATAGGCACTGTCCTGTTAATTTTTGTTGCACAAATATTAAAATTATTTATATTCTTTGTTTTACCAAGTTACGCAATGTTTTTCTCAATGAAGATTTTAACTAGATTGCTATTGTAAAATAAAAATAAAAAAACGAACATATCATTCGATGTGCATCTAAATTTCCGTAGATTGTAGTTTAAGTATCTGAATATTAGCTAACTTATTTATACATTAAAGATATATCATATCGATACCACATTTAGATACCATAATCATGTTATAGAAAAACTGAATATATTTTAGTGTATAAATTCGAAAATATATATATATATATATATATATATATATATATATATTTCTGCAATTATTAGAACACTGGAATATGCCAGAGCAAACAAAATGAAAACAATCAGAAGACTTATCATTTCAAGTCAACTAATCCCACAATTTCTCCTTTATTGACAGTCTGAAAGAGAAGCATAGCAATTTAATTTAATTTATCTGGGAACTTACCCCAATTTGGTAAAAGATCCTGAAAGCCATTTTGTGGTTATGTCGAAAATTCAAGGGAAATCTGGATACCATAGCAGTCCTGACAGTGCTAAGAGCTGCCACTAGCCACACTATAGTCATCCACCAAGAGCACCTCTGAACCACGTGCATTTTGTGAGTGTCCTTTGGGTTAGAAGCAACTAGTCCAACTAATATACTATCTCTCTCTATGAAACAGCGCAGTGCTGTACTGTTGTTGTTATTCCGCGCTCAAACGTACACACCTTCTTTCTCCCCTTTTTTTATTTTTTCTCACACAGCCAAGTTCGGTCCCTACTTTCTTTCACGTGCTCATTCAACTTCTTTCTCACTCATACTACGCGATTATTTATAGTGAGTCACTCATGAATGGCTGAGGACCGGTCCTACCCGCCGGGCGTCTTGGAGGGGTGGCCGCAACAACCGAAAGAGAGGGGGAGAGAAAAGAAAAGGGAAAAAACGGGAGGGGGAAAGCAATTCACCTGAGCGTGTTTGAGACGGAGTGGTTGGTCGTGGGAAAAAGCTTCTCCAAGAAAGAAAAAAATAATAATAAAAAGAAACACGGAGCGCGGTGATTAAAAGACGTTAGTAAGAAAATGCGTTTTAAAAAGTCGACTACCGGTTTATTCGTGTCAATGAATGAATGCGTAACCCGCGCGTAGTCAGTAAATGGTGAGTTGCGCGCGCATTCCATTCATAAGAAAATTACGACTCTTTTTTTATATATATATAATTTTACTTATTTATTTTGCAATAAAACTTGTTGCTGTTCTGAAAGTTTTTATATTCAAGAACTGTTATTAAATTTTTATGTCATAAATAGCTTTGTTCGTTGCTTCTTTTGGCGCCGTTTTTTATTACAATTTTTTAAGGCTTTTTTATTTTAAGAAAGATCTCTAATAATCTAGTTACTGTTCATTTTATCGAATGATACCTTCATAGACTTTTTCCATCTACATTAGAAGAAAAAAAAATTGCTTTTTGTCTTGAACTCTGTAAGTCTTTTAATAATACCGTGGAATTTTACTAAAAATTTATCATCTATCAACGTTTAAAAAAAGTTATTTAAAGAATATAATTAGGATTTCTTTTCTATTCACAGATGAAGTGATACATGAAAATAACACATATCCCTTAATTTTTAATGATTTGTTATTGATTGTTTTATTATAAAGATCATTATTTGTTTATTTATTTATTTATATAATTTAGAAATTTGTAACAAATGTGTTGACACGTTTTTGTGAAATTTTATTGTTCTAATGATACATTGATAGGGATATATTAATTAATATATTTTTAATTTACAGTGTCTATAGAGAACCTCCCCACCCTCCTTTTTTTTAAAAAAAATTTTGTGGATGTATGTGTTTGCAGTTTCCTGCCATTCAGTTTTAAGAAAAATTAATTTGTAATCTTATTTTTGTTATGAAGCTTTTTTATTCTTTCTCTTGTATGCTTTTTTTATTCTTCTTATTTGTGCATTGAGTGTGTGTGTTCGAACAACAGGGCAGATAGTTTGATTTACGCACTCACATGCAAACATACAAGATAAACAGTCAAATTTCAAAAAGATATATTTTGAAAAGTGGTAATTGCATCTCCGAGCGACTTTTTTTTTTTCTTTTTCCCCGTTGTTGTGTGTTGTGACTTATGGCACTTCACAAGCCCGCTGACAGTTATCTGTCAGCGATTTAAGCCGAGAGAGCGTCTCTTGTTTTTTCAGTAGCGCCAACTAGGGCGGGCCAAGAATACGACTTAGCTACTCACACGTCACAACCCTTTTTACGGGGGGGGGAGCTTCATTCATTCATCCACAGATTGTAATTTAGACTTGAATCAGAGAACGATCACCTCTGAACCAGTACCCCTAGTGATATTACTCTAGACATGGAGGATTTATACGTTCGCCAGCCACCACATACACAGAGAGTCTACGGCCGGCGGGGTTCGAACTCACAACCCAAGGGATGCGAATCCAACGCCCTACCAACCAGGCTATCCCGACCTATTTTTTTTTCATAATTATAATTAATTAAAAATTAAGCGAGATTTTGGCGGTTTCTCGTTACAGTTCTTGAAAACACTGTTGCATAAAATTGTTGTTGACGTAAATTAAAAATTATCTTTTTATTAATAAAATTTAATTGTTGTGAAAAATTTTCCTAAATTTTGACAATTTTTTAAAGAAAAGTTTTTTTTTTTTTTTTTTTTTGCATGATTTTTGTCAACAGATTTTATTGATGTATTAAAATTCAAAGCGTCTTGATTGTTTTATTTCATCAAATTTTTATTCTCGTGGTTTTCTCTCGTTGTTGAAAGATAAGGAAGATGAGGGATTCTTATTGATATCGATGTAACTTATATAAGAATTTTAAAAAAATGAAGTTACAATATCGCCAAAGTTAAATTACTCGGACATTTACTTTTTTAATATCTCCACTATATCACAATTTAACGCTTTAAAATGTTTTGAAGAAAATCATCAATATTAAGTTATGCATAAGAAATTTAATTAAGACGAATAATAATAATAAATTTAATAAACGCAATGAATATGCGGAGCGGGCCAGTTAATCGCCAAAGGTGTTTACTACCGAACAGAATGTACGCATGTATTTTTTTAACACTCTTAATTTACAATTGTATCAGCACTGTGTGGTTGTCTTAATAAGAGCTCTGTATATGTAGGCATGGCCATTGGTCATAAAATAGGGCACTAATTCGGTAGAGTTCAATATGAATTTTTTGTATATATTTACTTAAAAAATTAAGGAGAGTTATTTTTATACTTTAAATATTGTATTAGTTTCGAACATTTTAGATTATTGAAACTTATAATTTGTTTGCTGCATTGTATAAGTAAGAAACAAATTGCTATTTTTATTTTTTGAATTTTTATTTTTTTAAAAAGTTGTTTTGAAGCAGTAACGATCTAAATAACGAAAGCAAGGCTTTTATTTATTAGTATTACTGAATGGTATTTGCCAATTTTATTTGCAGATATTTTTTTAATTCTTAAACTTATTTCATTAGTCCTATGCATAAACTGCACAGTTAAGTATTCTTAAGTATTTGAATGCTTACAAAATTTCTTCAAACAAAAATTAGTTTTAATTTTGACACAGCTTATTTTATACACGTTAGATAAAAATATAAAGTGACTATTTTTTTCTGAACTTCAATGAAATTCATATTTTAATATAAAAATGAAAAAATCAAAATATAAATAAGTTTTGCTATTAATTTTATAATTTTTCATTTAGATTTATTAATTAAGATTTATTTTCAATTCTAACTTTTCAAAAATGAAAGTTTTTTTATTATTATTATTATTATTTTGGTTTGTTATAAATCTGGTTAAACTTTTTTTTAAATTTTAATTGGATGTATTTATTTGTAAGCTCAATAAATTTATAAGACAATTTAGGACAAAAAAAAAGAACATAATTGTACTTCAAAGTATCTTGTTATTTTCGATAAAAAAAAAAAAAATCAGGAACAATTTTTGCCCCCAGTTTTTTTAACATCATATATCTCGAATAAAATTATTTCGTAAACAACTTCAGAAAAAAATGAAGAAAGAACGCGATTAAAATTGCTTACGAGTGGAAATGCTTAATAATGTCATCGCTCTTGAGATGAAAAGGTTAATCATCTATTTGGTATGGTGCTATCTTTTATCTGCATTTTCTCTCTCTCTCTCTCTCTCTCTTTTTTTCATTAAATGCCTTTTATTCGGATGATGGTGCTTAGTTTATTCATATTGAAGTATGTATTTCAATATTTATTTATCATTTCATCATCTGAGATGTTTGAGCCTCCGTACGTGTTTTCCTATGTGTGAAAGCTGTTATCTGGGGAAGGTAAGAAATTTGACTTCATGCAATAGCCCGAGTTACTGGAAGAGAAATTGGTGGTTTTAATCGCGTTTTATGCTGCAACAATCTGCTTGCTTCATTTTCTTGGCATTATATTTGTGGTTTAGAAAAATATCTGCATTTTGCTGCTTTGAATGATTGTTGCGTTTTATTTATCCATTTTGTAATTTATTTGAGGAAGAATGAAAATGTGTTTTTCGTCCCATTTAAACTGAATTATTTTCAAACACATTGTGAATGAAATTTAAAACATGGTTGTATACTCATCAACATTTATAAGAATAATAAAAACTTTTCTTTTATTTTTCTGTTGTAAACTTTAATAATATTTAAAATCATACTACTTCACATATATCTTTTTCTTTAAAAAAAAACTATACAGAATACTCAGTTTTCAATTACAAATAGAAACATGTGCTTAAGATTAATTTTAATACTTCTTCTCTTAGTGGGAATGAGACAAAATGTATTCTAAAAATTGAACAAATTTCATTGCCAAACAATTTTGTCGTCAATTTATATGTTCCTAGCAGTAATTTGCATACCCATTATATAATCTCTCTCTCACTCTCTCTCTCTATCTATCTATCTATATATATATATATATATATATATATATATATATATATATATATATATATATATATATATATATATATACATTGGCGGTAATATTGGCGACCAGCCGGTTCGCCAGTATTACCGCTCGCTACAATTTTCAATTAAATATTTTAAGTAACTGGTCTCTTAATAGATTCTCAAACGAAACATTTTTAATCTTCAAATTTGATAGTCATACCAAACTTATACTGTTGTATAGATCGTTTCGTTCAATTTACTATATATATTTTGCTAATTTGTTGCCATTTCCGGTAAAACTCCAACTTTAATTTAAAGTGGAAATGATGAAATTGCAATTAATATAAAGATATTTTTAATAAAACCAAGCGTTTTATTTTATTTATCATCTTTATTGTTATTTATTTATTATTATTATATTATTATTATTATATACTCATATTATTGAATATGAGTATTGCAAACAGAATCGCTCGGTATTTAAGTCTGATGTGAACTACAAAATATTTTTCATAATTTATGTAATATCTCAAAGAATAATTCAACAAAAATTTCTCAGATTCAGCATAAAATTCAGTTTTTAGTTTTGCTTTCAAGAGGATTGAAATGAAATCAATAATAATATTTTGTTCCGGCGTATAAATATATTTAAAAAATTATGAAGTCTAAATTTAATGCAGTAAGGTATCATATTCTGAAAAATATTCTGGACACATCAAATTTTAAATAAATGAATGGATGTTTCTATTTTCCACGATCAACTAAGACTGATTTATGAAGTTTTGAATGTTAAAAATTTAGAAAAACTCAACATTTTCATAATCTTAGGCCAATTAATCTTGAGAAACCTGCGCGCTGATTGGCGTATTTTCTTTGAAACGATCGATGGAAAATCTAAAATTATCCTTTTTTTATTGAATAGTGATATCAAATTTTCATAGATCAGTTAGTTTAAGTGATTGATTTAGTTGATTGGAAATTTACTCTTTTTATTTAAAATATCAGTGTTTCAAGAACATTTTGTTATTCGTGATTTCTACAGCAGCAGCTTTATGTAAAATCAAAAATTCGTTATTTATTAGAGCATTTATTGAATCAAGTTACATAAAATATAATCATTTTCCATTTAGACCATTTTAGCAGATCTGTGTCTTTCTAAAGGTTTACAAATTAGCTGTGTGGCCCTGATTTGAATGAATATCCTGTTCATATCAAACAAAATTTGCCTTAAAATAAAACTGTTTTATTGGATTAATAATATCGAGAGTGTAAAAGATCATAAAATATTTTTTCTAAAAAATAAATTCAAGAAAAGTTAATATTTCATATTTGTTTCATTTCCTACAGACACGTGCCGAAAATTATATTTTTGCAGATTTCATTTCCAAAAAGACTTAATTTATTTTTAATTGGAGCTTTAATCAATGTGATGGTAACACTTTGAAAAAAGCTGATTATCCCCCATGAATGCGAAACGTGCTCGTACAGCTTAAATTTTATTTTTATTTTGTGCGAAAAAAATTGTTGAAAAATATAGTTAACATATTTATTTAAAAATTCATTAAAAATAGAAATTTAATTTTTATGTTAACACATTGGTATCATTTAAAAGATAAATTTTTTATCTTTAACTTCATGTAAAAATCCTTTTTCTGCTGTAATATTTTCGGAAGTTATAGCAGAAACAAGCCAAAATTTCTCTTAATTTTTAAATAAATAAAATTCTAATTAAAAATTCGAAAAAATAACCCCCATGTGCACATTCCCGGCCTCCAAGGTATACACGTGCCAAATTTGGTATTATTATAAGTAATATATACTAAGAATTATCAGATATTCAGTTTAGGATAATATTTTATTGTAGCTATCTGGGCATTTAGTTTCGGTCCCTTGGTAACAAATAGATGCTACTTAGGATATATATATATCATTTGATAGAAAGTGTGGTTTTATGCTTTTTTTTTTCAGAGATAAAATGTGTTGTGTATATTAAGAAGGAACCTTTGGATTCCAAACTGTTGTCAAGTGACGAGGGAATCACATGGACGATCATACCGATTCCCCAAGCTTCCCTACACTATAGATACTAATTCTGTGTAACAAAATTTTATTTGTTCCACTCGCTTCGCTTTGTAGTTATTGTGTTAATTTATATTCGAACAGCCGGACAGACAGACTTCTGAACCGATTTGATATGAAGACCATATACCAAATTCCATGTCAAACAGTTTTTCTTAATTATCTTTGTCACAGGCGGACAGACAGATATTTTTAAAACTGTGAACTGAGGAAAGTCTAAAACGCGGAGATTTGTCAAAATCTCGAGCTCGAATTTTTTGACAATGACTCTTCTTTCTCTATACTTCGTATACGAGAAAGTAAAAAGAATTAGCTTTAATACAGCAACACTGACATTACTCAAGGGACTTACTTCTATCTTTTATAAATTGTATGAAAAATAATGAGTATGAAAATAAATACCATAATGTGATTATATCTCTAGAGTTTTGCGTAGAAGAAATCACTTGAAACTTTTAAAAATGAAAATAAAGAAAATTTCCGCAAAATGATAAAATAATATTCCACTTTTTAAAACCATGAAATAAACCGATGAGGGTTAATTCATTATACTAAAAAAAGATACTTTTACTGATTATTATTATCTGGTATTTTTCTTCTAATTGGATTGTTTTGAAATATTCTAATTGCATTTTACAGTGAATTATATTCTTTTGTCTGCTTTGCTTATTTCTATTTGTTGAAAATAATTCTTAATCCTTTTTCAGTCTTCGATGAAGACGAATGAATTGTTTCACGAAATGTCATTTATCATTTATCATGATATATTTTTTTAAAAAATCATTTCCTGTTAAAGACGAAATACGTTTATTGAATGAATTAAAGAAAAGACTAGTAGCTGAAAATTAAATAAAGTTTAAAAAATAATCAGCAGACACTCCCTAGAGCCATGTTTAAAATACCGTTGCACATCTTTTTACTTTTCTTAAACCGTCTGTGCAAACCACAAAGGATCTTCTGATAGTAGCTGAATATTTCAATGGCATGAAGTGGTCAACCTCATAAATACTTACAAAAGCTATTCATCTTCTGGTATCCTGCTTTTGTTTGATTTGTCATTTTAGTGCACTTTATTTCGCTTTTTGCATGTCACATTTTGGACTGTACATAACATCTTTTGTTTTTATTTTTTTAATTCTAACTTTTAATTCTGCTTCCACTAACATAATAATGTTTCGCTTATTCTAATTTTTGAAATTGTAGGAATGTTGACCAGCTGCCTGAGAGATAATATCGAATGTCCAAATGAAAATTCAGAGTGATTTATACGCAGTTTTCCTATCAGTGAGCCGCAATTAATTATAGTTAGCTGGTTTCTCTTTTCTGTTGTGTGCCATTTCGTCTGTATTTTTTTAAAAACCTCATTTAAATAAAATGAGGCTTTGAACTTTTCTATAACTCGTATGACAATGAATCTATAATTCGTGTATATATATATTCTGTTTTTTGCAAATTTAAACATGTTGAAAACTTGCATGAACATTGTCATAAGTTTCAATGGAAGACCCATTTAGATATAAAAAAATTTAATTCATAGAGAAAATATTGGGCCCTTTGTAATAATAAATGGTTATTGATTATGTTTGCTAGGAAATAAGAATTATATAAACTTGTTAATGAAAATGAGAATTACTAGTTTTAATATTTAGTTATTTATCAGTTTTTTTTTTTTTTTTTTTGTCACACCTACTTTCTAATTACACGACTGTATCTTTAATACTGTTAAAAGACGGAAACCAGCGGGAGTGAACCAATTTCTAATAAACTTCTCATGCCAGAGAACGTCTTACATGGCATTTGCGTACAACAGTTTTTAAATATTAACATTTTTACTGACTCTATAGTGTCATCCTTGGTGAAATATTTGGCGATTAAATTCTGCATGCGTTCATAGTATCCGTTAATAGATACGTTTTGATTGAAACCAAAATGTGACGCAAAACTGCACTTGTGGTCGCAGAATCCCATACCAAATTTGATATATTTTAAATCATTGCGTTGCCGTGTTTACATATTTCTAAAAGTGCACGCCGACAGACGGTTCATCTCTCGTTCGATTTGGCTCAAAATTTGATACACAGATGTTAAATCTGTGTGCCGAATTTTATCTACATAGCTTGCTTCGGTTTGAAATGATCGTGTTAACAGATTTTACTCACAGTTTGATAGAAATCTGCCAATCTGATGTAAGGACCGTATGCTAAATTTCAGCCTTCCAACTCAAAGCATCTTTGTTACAGACAGACGAGCGGACATTTTCGAAAAATATGTTTTTAGAACTCTGGGAGTTCTAAAACGTGGAGATTTGTCAAAATCTCGAGTTCGAATTTTTTTTTGACGATTGCTATACTTTCTCTATAAAACGTATACGAGAAAATAAAAAAGGAATAATCTTATCAGATAGACGGTCAGAAGGACAGACATAAATGGTGGCAACAAGTATGTTAAGGAACGAAATTCAAAATAAGAATGATAATACTATCAAACATTGCAGAATATGCTTGTATGGTATTCTTTCCTATCTGAAACTGTTATCAGAAGCATTCTTTCGAGATGAAATGCTTTCTTAATTTTTCACTCGGAGAGCGTTGCATATTTAGTGTATCTGTTTATATGAATGTTATTCTATAATAGATAGCAGTGTTGATAGTATTCTAGATCAATCGTGCAAAAGAGTCGTTACATTCTAAACTTTTTCCGTAGTAAAATTAATTTTTTTTAGTGCAGAAAAATTGAGCAAGATGGTTGATCTCCCCCCCCCCCCCCATTCTCATTTGCTTGATTCGTTAGAAACATCTTTTTTATTAATATTATTATTATCTGTTTGAAAAGTACAAACGAATTATATTCAATAGATTTATGACAGAAATTGAAAAGGAAATTTTATGGTGTGTTAATACTGAACGTCTACAAATTCCGGTTTACATTAAAAGCAATTATTCACTTTGGAATCAACTTCGAAATGCAATTTTGAAATAGAACTGTTCTTGCAAAACATTACCGGAATTTTTTTTATTTTTGCTGTATTTTTTCAAAAATTAACTAGTGCATAATAAGCAGACTGTCGTAAAAATTATTAATTATTCCATTTTTCCTAGTAAACTTGGGTGCATTTTCCATTACCAAAAAATGTTTCTCCGTTTTGTTATGCATCCAGTTGTTTTTAAGATCCATCCGTTCGCTTGTTATTATTATTGCCGAATGACAGTTTTATTTTGTATTAATGGCTATCATAAGTCTCTCTCTCTCTCTCTCTCTCTCTCTCTCTCTCTCTCCCTCTTTTTTTTTTTTTTTTTTTTTCGATTTTGACTTTGCTTGGGGACGAATATAACAGCTTTTATATCTGAATCTTCTTTTTAAATTTGGATGCTGATAGGTTTACAAATCTGATATATATTATTAAATATATATCTTAGATATCTTGTAATAATGAACACTGACTTGCATAGAATTATTTAAAAATTATCATCCGTACATAGATTGTCTTATACTATTTGTTGAAGATCGAAAAATTTCCATGTGCGGGTCCTTATTTGTCCGAGTTACCAATGGATTGCAAAAAGTGTGTGAACGGAATTGCCAGTTATGTAACCCATCAATAAAGAGGGCATTTGTAAGTCTCAAGCTGTCCAGTGGCCGTGATCCGAGCGACCTCGCTCACCCGCGGGCGAAGGAAGTGCACTAACCTCATCATATCACTTTGGAGAACAGATTTTCTTTTTCTCTTTCAGCCCATATTATTATTTCTTCGGCTACTTACGTAGGTTAGCACGCTTGCTGCGAACCATCCATCAACTCATTCCACCTTTATTTTAACCAAACTTGATCTTGGACCATTCATATAAATATATATGTAATTTTTTTTTCTTTCGCTTTCTATAGACTTGTTTAAACTAGATCCGCCCATGATCCATAATTAACTGTGGAAAATTGTCCACTTGTTGAGGCATCGTAATTAACTTGAATCAAGTTCGATTTTAGCTTATGGG
>JAPMOR010039662.1:444904-466716 GCA_026543865.1 Argiope aurantia | reverse complement strand
ATATTTATAGATTGGCAACTGTAAATTGCGACTTGCTTGATGGGAAGGAAAAAAAAAAAAAACTAGTATTCAAGCGCATCTTTAAGCATACGTTTATAAAACTCCGTTAGGAACTATGATATTATACATTTTTTGAAACATTGTCATTAACTTGAATCAAGTTCGATTTTAGCGTGTGGATGTCTTCTTAGGAAACGGAAAATTAAATAAAATTGTGTATATGTTCCCCAGATGAAAAATGGATGAATAATGTGATTGCCTATGCATTTATTTATTTTAAGTTAATGTTTACATCCTGGCAAGCAACTGTCAATGCCGACATGCTGGATGGGGAAAAATCTTATATATATACAAACGCTTCATACGACATCAGTATAAAATTCCATTAGGAACTATGGTTTTCTCGTGCAAACGTTGAAAAATTGTTTCAGGAACTCCCCATGCGTATGGTTTGTATATTCCTTTCGTCCGCTTTCCTGCTGTTTGAATTGATTAATGATCAATGTATGTCTTTTTTATTCTTCTCTCACCTGATATTAATGGCTCGAGGCGGAAATGCATCCGATCCTGCTGATAAAAGATTACCAGAAACACCCTTAGTCCCAGGCCATAAAACTGCTCTTGGTGATTGAGTTGGTAGCAGAGCAGGCCTTCTGAATACAAGATCATGAAGATAATTTTCAGATTGTTGACATTGCAGCCAGTAGTACGTCAGGTGCTGAAACAAAGTTTCTTGTCTGATTTATGATCTGTGTCAATCTGCCATCTGCGTACGGGGTCTGGTCCCCAAAAATTAGACAATTCTCCTTTTGCTATGTGGAAGTACTTTCTATTGTATGAAAGATATCTATAATTATATCTGCTAGAGGAAGTTATTACATAGTTTATTGAGATAATATGGCCCAATAATTATTGCTGCTTAACATTTAATAATTTTTTTACTAAATGCATATTTGTATGGATTTTATTTGATAAATATTTAATATGTCTTCCTTTTCTTGGTGATTAGATTGATTTATTGATGGCGTCGATAAATAATTTTAGGATCTTTATAATGAAATATGTTATTGATTTTAAAGTATTATTAATGATCTTACTTCATTCTTTATTAATTTTATATTGTATCTTATAAAATATGTTTTTACTTATTTTAATTTTAAAATATGTATTTGATGAAATTCATGTGTTACAGATTTCATAAATTAGAAATATCTCATAATATTGTATCAAAATATACTTTCATTTATTTATAAGGTATATCCTTTATTTTTCATAACATATATTCTCATCTCATCATAATGGCTATTTTTGTTTAATATTGTATAAATTTTAGTTATTCACCATTCTATGATACTGATAACGGTGCTAATTTTTCTTTCATTTCGTTTTCTTCAACCCTAAATTCCTTCTCCTCCCCTTCCCCCAACTTTTTTACTTCCTTTCAAAAACAAATTCCTTTTTTTTTTTTTAAATCGCCAACTCCTATTCTTGCACTAAAGAAATTCTTGTGAACACTTGACAACATTCTTGTCATCAGTTACCACCGTTGTTTCTCACCCATGCCACCACGTTTTACGCTACATTGACCACGTACAGATGAAAAAGAAAAGAAAAAAAAGCTCAGTGTTAGTTGCGCGTCGATTAGTTGAACCCTTCAATTAACCAAGATGCTGGTAAGTATGGCGCCCCTGGTCTTCTCCATCATGAAGGTATGTCTGCATTCTGTACAAATCTGGGTTTTCTAAAACGTATTCTCAACCCACCGTCATTGTCCTAGGCCGCCATGTTGTCGCCTCAGTTCCGCAAGAACGTTCAGAAGGAGGTGGTTTATCGTCTGTAGCAAAACAGTACAGATAGCACTATTACGTTCTGATGTCCGACAGTTTCCAAGATTTTGCACCGATAAGCATACTTTTTGAGGCGCCAAAGCATCGTCAGTTTGCCTAGATATAGTGGATACGAGTTCATGTATTTTCTCTTTAATTTTAGCAAATCCATTGACAATGTATATATTTATCTTAGAAAACGTTATTTTTATTGTTAGTACAGCAGTTGAGACGCCACTTTTCCTGTTTTGTCTTAATATCAGTTCGAATTTTGAAAAAAAACAAAAAAACATTTGATAGCTGATAGCTTATGATTAATAAAAATGAAGCGTGACACAATAAAACAACGTGTTAACCCAAGATTTGTATTGAATAAAAAACACAGTTTATTTTTATTGAATTGTAAAGTACGCAGGACAGGGTTATGTGAGGAACAACACATAAGATGGCCACCATGGCTTTGCTGGCACATACGCAATCTTTTGTCGAAATTTTTCGGGACCATAAATTATGGCTGAATTTCGTTGATGCAGCATTAAATTTCCTCTTTCAATGTACTCGTGCTTGTTGGCGGAGACCTTTGAATAAAAATAACCTCATAAAAAGAAATCCTCTGGTGTTAAATTATGATCTAGGTGGCCAATTCTCAAATTTTGGAACTGTGGCCACCAGATTTTCATTATTTTTGAAAGATTGTTCAACAATGAACGCATGTTGCTCTCTTCGTGTAATGCTCCATTTTTACTAACCCTAACTTATCAAGCTGTCAAACGATTTTTTAATAGGGTTGCCAACACTTCACGAATCTTGCGTTAATTTTGAGACACCCTTTATTTAAAATCGTAAAAATGTTGTATGTTACACAAAAACATCATGCAAATACCGCTACTGATTTTATTTGACATTCAGTGTCAGATCCAAATCTAAAGTAATATTGTTGCTTTCAATATTTAAATTAGAACTGCAATTAACCGCCAGTAAAATTCTTTCTTCTGTCAAGAAATGTGATTCCGGCTGGAAATAAGGAAGAGATCTTTTCAGTGACTGCGATAGGACCGATGATGACGATTTTAATGAAAATCGTAAAAGTATGCTGATCCTGAACTTCAGATCCGTTACCTCGGTGATTGTCCTCGAAATCGAGGTTTATGTATGTATTTTCTGTTGAGCATATTTCATTAAAATGTTGCTTATTCATTCTTTTTAAGCGTGAAGTTTATACATTCAATAGAATCTTTCTTTTTTACTTCCTCGTATACCTAGTATAGTAATCGTCGAAAAATTCGAACTCCAGATTTTGTCGAATCTCTCCGCTTTAGACTTACTTCCCTGAGTTCGAAAAACACATTTTTAGGAAACGTACGTTTGTCTGTCTTTGACAAAGATAACTCAAAATGATTTGAGCTAGACGGTTGAAATTTGGTATACTGTCTTTACGTCAAATTTTCAGAATTCTGTCAAATTTTGAGTAAAATGTGTTCAAAGGAAGGCCACCTGTCCAGCTGTTTGAATATAAGTTAACACGATAATTGCAAAACGAAGAATTGATTGCCTGTACTTTCAAAAATAAATAAATGCCGTAATTCGAAGACGGAATGAATTAAAATATATGAAATTTGGTTAGGGAATTGGTGACTGCAAGTGTCACTGTGTGTGTTAAATTTTGTTTCAATCGATTGGTAAAAACACGGCTAAAAAACAAATTCGATTTTCTGATACTATTAAGAAATAATCATCAAGGATCACTTGATATATCCAGTAAAAACGTTAAATTCACGCCAAAACTTAATATTTCGTAACATTTGTACTCCAATGGGGTAAAGCGTTCCTTTGGCGACCAGACGGTTCGCCAAACTTAATGCTGTTTTAAATTTTAATAATTAAATATTTTATGTAATTCCTACTTTAATAGCTTCTTCATTAAAATATTTCAAAACTTCAAATTTTGATAGTCATATAACTCGCTCATCTATACTTATAACAAAGCTCAGTGTGTGTGTGTGTTGGCGCTCTACAGGCCAGACCATTCAACCTACAGCTACCAAATTTGGCACGTGTATACCTTGGAGGGCGGGAATGTGCACCTGGGGGTTATTTTTTCGAATTTTTAATTAGAATTTTATTTATTTAAAAATTAAGCGAAATTTTGACGTGTTTCTGCTATAACTTCCGAAAATATTATCGCACAAAAAAGATTTTTACATGAAGTTAAAGATTAAAAATTTATTTTTTAAATGATACTAATGTTTTAATCTTAAAATTAAATTTCTATTTTTAATGAATTTTTAAATAAATATTTTAACTATGTTTTTCAATAATTTTTTTCGTACAAAATAAAAATTAAGATTAAGCACGTTTCGCATTCATGGGAAAAAATTAGCTTTTTTCAAAGTGTTGCCATCACATTAATTAAAGCTCCAATTAAAAATAAATTAAATCTTTTTGGAAATGAAATCTGCAAAAATATAATTTTCGGCACGTGTCTGTAGGAAATGAAACAAATATGAAATATTATTTTTTCTAAAAAATAAATTCAAGAAAAATTATTTTATGATCTTTTACACTCTCTATATTATTAATCCAATAAATCAGTTTTATTTTAAGGCAAGTTTTGTTTAATATGAACAGGATATCCATTCAAATCATGGCCACACAGCTAATTTGTAAACCTTTAGTAAGACACAGATCTGTTGCGACATAAATCGTAAATATTTTATTTAAAAGTAGCAAACGATTATTTTAATAATTATAAATTTTATTTTGTAAATAGTTGTGAAATTCAGATTGGCAACAGTGATATTTTTGGAACTTTTAATTTGTTGTTTAAAAACGATGCTAGAATTTTGAATGAAAATAAATTGATGTAAATTTGATAATATTATCTATAATGTAATAAGATTTAGTTTCATAATAAGTTTGTCTGCATTCTATTTTTGTTGACGCACGAACACAACAGATTTACTAAAATGGTTTAAATAGAGTTAATTTCCATTCAACTAAATCAATCACTTAAACTGACTGATTTATGAAAATTTCAATATCACTATTCAATAAAAAAAAAGGATAATTTTAGATTTTCCATCTATCGTTTCAAAAAAAATACGCCAATCAGCGCGCAGGTTTCTAAGAATAATTGGCCTAAGATTATGAAAATGTTGAGTTTTTCTAGATTTTTAACATTCAAAACTTCATACATAAGTCTTAGTTGATCGTGGAAAATAGAAACATTCATTCATTTATTTAAAATTTGGTGTGTCCAGAATATTTCTAAGAATATGATACCTTATTGCATTAAATTTAGATTTCATAATTTTTGAAATATATTTATAGGCTGGAACAAAATATTATTATTGATTTCATTTCAATCCTTTTGAAAGCAAAACTAAAAACTGAATTTTATGCTAAATCTGAGAAATTTTTGTTGAATTATTCTTTGAGATATTACATAAATTATCAAAAATATTTTGTAGTTCACATAAGACTTAAATACCGAGATATTCTGTTTGCAATACTCATATTCAATAATAATAGTAATAAATAAATAGCAATAAAGATGATAAATAAAATAAAACGCTCGGTTTTATTAAAAAATATCTTTATATTAATTGCAATTTCATCATTTTCACTTTAAATTAAAGTTGACGTTTTACCGGAAATGACAACAAATTAGCAAAATATATAGAGTAAATTGAACGAAACGATCTAAACAAGAGTATAAGTTTGGTATGACTATCAAAATTTGAAGATTAAAATTGTTTTGTTTGAGAATCTATTAAGAGACCAGTTACTTAAAATATTTAATTGAAAATTGTAGCGAGCGGTAATATTGGTGAACCGGCTGGTCGCCAAAGGCGGCTAGTATTTTAAATAAAAAGAGTTAATTTCCAATCAACTAAATCAATCACTTAAACTAACTGATCTATGAAAATTTGATATCACTATTCAATAAAAAAAGGATAATTTTAGATTTTCCATCGATCGTTTCAAAGAAAATACGCCAATCATCGCGCAGGTTTCTCAAGATTAATTGGCCTAAGATTATGAAAATGTTGAGTTTTTCTAAATTTTTAACATTCAAAACTTCATTAATAAGTCTTAGTTGATCGTGGAAAATAGAAACATTCATTCATTTATTTAAAATTTGGTGTGCCCAGAATATTTCTCAGAATATGATACCTTACTGTATTAAATTTAGACTTCATATTTTTTGAAATATATTTATAGACCGGAAATATTATTATTGATTTCGTTTCAATCCTTTTGAAAGCAATACTAAAAACTGAATTTTATGCTGAATCTGAGAAATCTTTGTTGAATTATTCTTTGAGATATTACATAAATTATGAAAAATATTTTGTAGTTCACATATGACTGTAGTTCACATAAGACCCAGGTGCGCATTTCCGACCTCCAAGGTATGCATGTGCCAAATTTGGTAGCTGTAGGTCGGACGATCTGGCCTGTTGAGCGCCAACACTCACATTGAGCTTTATATAAGTATAGATTAACTGTTCCAAAACATTTCAAAATGCTGATTATGAATATAATATAATCATCAACATAGAATATAATCATCAACATTAATGCTTGTTACACTACAATTTTTCCCTGATAAAAATAAAATATGTAAATGTTAGAATGAAGTAGAAAAATATAATTGATTCGTGAATGATAACAAAAAAAAAAAGCTTTCCTGAGATAGAAGAATTCGTTTAAATGTTAAACCAGAATACCGTTTTCTTAATTAGAGCAGTTTTAATCAGTAATTCAGTGTGGCAGTGAAAATTTGTGAAAAGTTTTTAGATTTGTGTCGCTTTTTTATTACGAAATACTGACACTAAAATATTATCCTAGTTTTTTTCTTTTTGATTTAGTGTATCGCACAGACATTAAGAAGCAATGGCTTACCAAAAAAAAAAAAATTGAGAGAGTGAGAATGGTTAGAGGTATGGAAGATTTGACACCAGTCTTGAAGACGAAAATAGTGATTCGCCTATTTCGTTTTTTAGAACCAAATGTGACGAGAGGACGCAGAGAAAATAAAAATACAATAATTCGGATTGCATTACTCGGATATCTCTATCAAGAAACTTAGTACTCTTCATTCAAGGTCTTTCCAATGCGTTAAATTTCAAAATTATTTTGTTTTCGAAAAAAGAAGCCATGTTGATTATAAACTAAAATTTGTTTTCAAACTGTTTTTGCTTGCCAGCAAAATGGGACTTACAAACTGAACTTTGTTTCTCGGATAGATTAATTAATAATACGAATAATTATTAATTAAATTATTCACATTTCTTATCACATGTCGATTAACATTCTCCGTTGTAATGACATGGTCTCGACGGTTCTAGGTTTTAAATAAAGCTTTACGGAGATCAGGATTTTGCTTTCATTGCAGTATCTAAAGTGCAGAATTTGCTGTACCTTTTTTGTTATTTTATAACCCTTCGTGTTATTATCATCTTTATTTTTTATCCATCCGCAATATATCAAGCGATTAGTACTGTCGCCCTGATCTTAATTAATGATAATTATTGTTGTCGTGTAATTACTTAATAATGATAGTTGTTGAATTGCGATGTCAATCTTAAAGGCGTCGTTAGTTTTCCCCATCTTCCATTATGTATAAGCCATTCCTTAGAACATTTGCTGGGAATGGAATAAGTAATACTTATGAATAATTTAATTAGATTGGATTTTCGGAGTATATGATTCTGGCGAGTTCAT
Source organism: Argiope aurantia (assembly GCA_026543865.1). Classification (NCBI taxonomy): domain Eukaryota; kingdom Metazoa; phylum Arthropoda; class Arachnida; order Araneae; family Araneidae; genus Argiope; species Argiope aurantia. The sequence continues at coordinate 459,160 of JAPMOR010039662.1, read as the reverse complement.
TGTATGAAAAATGTTTATGACCTTGCATAATAAGGTATGACCTTGTATTCCAAATTTAGGAAGACCAGACAAATAAGTGAGAATATTACGATATTGTATGCAGTGTGTTTTGTTCCATGTTGTATTAATATTTTTAGTGTTTAAGTCGTATTTTTAAAATCTTTATACGATTGTATTTAAAAAAATCTAATATATCTTCTGTTATTGCATATCAAAATTTTTGTTCACATTTTTAGCTGAATAATTTATTTTTAATTATCGCACTTATGTTCCTTTATCTCTTTACATTTAAAGTCTATAGTAATCAGTTATGTTTTGCGTAGATATTTCTTTTTATTCTTTTCTTCGAAAAAATATTAATATTTAAAGTATAATAGCAGATTTAAACACTTGGCGTATTTTATATGCTTATATTAAGCTTATTTCATATTTCTTAAGATAGAATTTATAACCGATTGTTCACGCATTGCTTTGTATGCTAAATGTTTATAACTTTGTACACTTGCGCATTCCCTATGACAATGCTCTATTTTAATGTTTTTAAAATTTAATTATCAATTTATCACTAATTAAATTAAATTTTGAGTCCATTGCCGAGGTTTCATCTGATAGTGCATATGAGGAACAATATATATATAAAATAATTAAAATAAAAGGTGTGTACTGTTTTGTACAATTATTAAAGTGTAATTTTCAGAATTGCCTTTTTAATTTAATTTATTAACAGTTTAATTGTTAGCAATTGTGGACAAATATGATCATCGACGAAACGATATTTCGATATTTTATTGCTATTCGTTTGATTTCTCAAATTAAGTTGCCTTAAAACTGTTCATTTTCTTACTCTTTTAAATGCTGTATTATTTATTCCTTTGTAGGCGTCAAATCTTATTATTATTATTATTATCTTTTGAAATATTCCTTGTATCTGAATCATTTGTATTTTCACACATCTGCCGAGCAATATCTTAAAAATCGAATCGAAGCCGTAGAAGTTGCCCATTTTCATACGTTTCTCACCTTTATTGTCCAGTATGTAAATGGAAACGTAACAAAATAAGGCTCTTCCGTTTCAGAAATAACCCTTTCAGCTTAACATAACACCCATCTCTTTTAATCCATCTTTTTTTGTCGTCCTGAAGTTGGTTCTTTTAAGGAAGGGAAAGGGCAATCTCTCTTAAAGGCGATTTGAATAATAACCTTTAAGGGTTTTTATTTTCACTTTCATCTGACTTATCTGGAGCTTCGATCTCCAATTGTTGCCCGTAGTAAAAAGGAGAGATTACGCCTTGCCCTTTAGCGGTTTCTCGGATCCTCTTTAATAAAAAAAAGGCAAATAAAAAAATCACGCTATCTTTCACATCGTGCACGTGTGGTGGCAAGAATGGATTCTTATCCTTGAAAAGTGGATGAGCGACAAAGTACAATGGGTATACCGACCACAGCTGTGGTCATAAAGAATGTGATCATATAACTAATCTTAGTAAGACTACTATAAGGCCTGCATCAAAATTCACGAGATATTTTTTTGGCTGCATTTTGTTAGTTAAACCTTGCCTATCCTTCAAAGATCACCGCTTCTTTTGGCGCAAAATGTAAATCTCTTACAAAAGGACCGAATTCTTTGTTAATTTTTTTTTTTTTGCCCTTGCGTAACTTCTGATGCTATGTTGTCAAGACAGTCCTTGATGTAGAATGTCAAATAGTTCCACTCCCTGTGTTAATAAATCTTTATTTTGTAAGTATGCATGAGGACTGAAGATTCTTGCTGACTCAAAAGTGTTATTTAAATAACGCCTCTGACAAAATCATCTGTCGCTCTCCGTAAGCAGCTGCACATGCTTCGACAGAAATCGCCAGATCTCTCTCATCTAACTTCTTTCTAAATATTTTGTGAGCAGATGGTTATCGAGACATGATCTTCGGTATGAACGTACTTCAAACAGCAGTTGGTTAAAATTAACAGCCGATGATACTGTAGAAATTACTTTAATGCGTCAGCAAAATGTAAAAGATAAATTTTCGAAAATTACAAAGATTGAGAAAAAGAAATGATCTGTTTTGTCATTTTGGGAAAATATGTTTAGTTCCTGAAGTGGGATATAGGACGACACTGTTCGATTATAGATATAAACACTAGGGAACTAGCTTTGTGAAATAGGGAAAAAAGTAGTAAACAGAATTTTAATGAATGCATAACTAAAGTAGCTGCTTTTCCCTATAAGATCGGATAAAATAAAAATTCATTCAATAAAGTGTCCTTGTCTTTCTTTGTAAAAACGTCGTATCACTTGAAATTTGAAAATATTGCAATGGTTACGCTTTCCTAAAAATCATTTCATTTAATAGATTTTTTTTATAGATGTATAGAGAACTTCTATAGTTTTTTTTCCCCTCTCTCAAATTTTAGTGGGAAAACATCAATCAGTGAACGTATTTTGATCATTAATGTTTTAAATTATAGAAAAATGTTTTAATAATTGAATTCAAATTTATAAACAATAATTGATGTAGGGATTTTAGTTCCTTTTACAAAAATTCAGGAAATGTGATCGATATATGAAATTTTTCTAAAAATTCAGTTAATTGCGATTGTAACACCTTTTTTCTAAGAATGACAACTTTTGCACTTTGAACATTATAAAAATTTTTTTCTGTAATTAATTAGAAATCATACTACGGATAAATAAAAAAAAATACACAAAATATTGAATTAAATTTTAAAAATTTGTTTCAGGATGCGTTTATTATTTGTATGCCAAATTTCATGGCTGAAAGTGCAATAGATTTGTTTTCACTCGTAAGTATACATACATACACGCGCATGCAACTATTTTCCATTATAAGTAACGACTACTCAATAAATATAAGATAATTTTACCATGCAGATTGTTGCTACAATAAGAAATTTCTGTGTCGTTAGAAAATTGAACTGTTTACGATAAGCTAAATATCAACTATTTCGATCAACTATTATAGATCTCTTTAACAGCTGATCGCAGATCTATCATATTTTGAAATGTCAAAGTTTTGAATCTGTATTGTGCCAAGATGAATCATTTATTCCTTCGGTCTCAAATTCTTTGCTGTTTATACCAACACAAAGCATCAACAGTTTTCATGCTAAAGGAATAAACAAACAAAGTTTCCAAGATTTCTTACACAAATTGTCATGGGTAGGGTGTGTCCTTCATAGTTGGGCAAATTACGGGGCGCTAGGCGTACGGGGGCCGGACTACGCCCTGGCGCCTCGGGGCCCTTTCTCGTTGGCGGGTGTGGGCGTCCCTCGAAGTAAACAACACTTTTCTGGTTTCATTAAGGCTCTTCACCCCTTTTTACCACTCCACCGGATATCGCGACGATTATTACGATGGCTGGGCGAAATACTTCTTTTAGGTGTGGAATCTCTGGCCCCACCCCTTCCCTTTTGGATGGCGTTCTTTTTTATATTATTATTATTATATATAATATAATATATTTTCCCCTCCGTGTTGTACGTCTTCTTCCTACCCAGCCTTCAGAAGACAAGGCGATGGAGTGTTGGAGGAGAATCCATTTAATAAATCGCAGCACGGTGTGATAAAACAATTTACGGTAAAGACCGTCACACCTTTTATTTGTGAGCGATTTCGCTGGAAGTTGAGCGCGATTCGTGCACCGCAAACAAATGAGCTGAGTCAGTACGTGCGCTTCAGTTTGTACACTGAGCCAGGTGAAATAGAACCAGAGATCCTGCGTTTTGATACTCACTTGCAAAAACAGGATTGCCTACGAAAAACATGAAGCATTATTTTTCATATACACAAACACACACACACAAAAATCTTTATTACTTTCTCATATATGAAATATAGAAAAAATAGTGTAATTGTTAAATAAAAGTTGAGCTTGACATTAAAATCAAAAATATTAAACATTAAAAATAAATCCGCAACTCTATCACGTATTAACATCTTAATAAATTCTTATTTATCAAATTTCTTGCATGCATTTTCAGATATATTCATTAGTTTTGATTAAAGGATATGTAAATGTTGCTGTTTCTTTTCTATTTTCTCATTTCTTATTTTAAAGCTGTTTTCATAAGACTATTCTCCCAACTGAACAACTTCGGGTGCATTTACAATGCCTCCCCTCCTTCATTAATTCAATTATGTGGCTCGTTTATAGAAGCGAATTGCAAACGCGGAATCGAACCTGAAAAAATTACATGGGATTTCGAAGTCCTAACCACTACTGCATCTTTGATACACTTATGCAGGTCATGTATAGCCACATGACAATAATGTGTGTGTGTGTGTGTAAAATTGCGTTTTCCCAGGGAGGACACCTATATAGATAAATTTAAAAAGCAATCTAAATATCAAATTTGACCCAAATCGTTGGTGCCATTTTCGAGATACTCAAAATAAATTTTTATGTATACAAGAATTGCTCGTTTAAAGTTATAATATTATGAAAGTGCTTAAAACCTCCTCCTTCCCCATCTCTTTATAACTTCTTGGTTTATAAATGATCATCTCCCGGTAAAATTTTACAATTCTTCGCATTGGCAGGCTTTATACCCATCCAGATCGCATCATGAAAATGGATTCTATTATCAAATTTAACATGCTTTTCTGAAAAATTCGATGATTTTTGTTAGAAAGAAAGAAAAAAAATATTGTTTCGTTTCCTGGTACAAGCCTCGGAGGATAGAGATTCTTATAATCGATGAACTCTGCTGTACTAGTATGAAAGTCCGGTATTACTGCCTGTTCAGCGAAATCCTTTCTCTCGTGTCTGTTTAGCTTCTGCCCTTGGATCCCTTCCTTAAAAATGCTTCCTATCCTTATACAAAAGAAAGGCTCTAATTAGAACAAAACATGTGTTTTTCATCCAATCAATATATTCATCAAACTGCTCTATGTATATTTTTCGGCTGTATATACTTTTATATAATCATTTACCCAAGTGTTCTGTAATAGGTAAACGCAGGCTAAGCTTGTACACAATCTTGTGTACATTACTTTTGAACTACTAAATCTGCTAGTGACTTGAATTCAGTACCCATTCAGTTATCGTATGAATAAAATCTTTTTAAAAAGTCTTCTTTTTAATCCAAAAATACTCGTGAAAAGTTTAAATTTTTCGAAAGAAAAAAAATGAAAATGCTGATTCTTAAATTGCGATTGTTTTAGGTCAAAACGCACACGAAATATCGTGTTTTCTGAATTTTAAAACCTTGGATTCAATTCTCTGAAAATAATACTGCCTCATCATTTTATCTTTTGAAATCGATACAGAATAGATCTTAATTACCCACTGCATAATTCATTTGTGTATATTATTGTGTTCATATTACTTTTCGAAGCAAATCTTGAATATGAAATGATCTCTCGAATATATATAATCTCTTGAATATGAAACAAACATATCAATATGCATTTTTCATTAATAACTGTCCATTTTTTTATGTAAATCAATAAAAACCAATAAACTTAGTCGATTATATTCCTGCTGATAAATTTTTGAACATATTGAATCAGTCTCATGCCTTCGTGTCTTAACTCACGACAGGTGGATTCCCAGTTCATGTAATAATCATAACGAGCCCGCACTTCACAGTCCGTTACTTGCATTAGCATCCCTTCAAGCGTTTGCTTGACTGGCCACTCTGGTAATAGAGTTAAAATTCCGTCAATGAAGGTTGCACAATATTTTCCATCCATCATACTTGGAAGAACATCGCCGGAGAACCCCTCGCAAGGATGTGTAGTGCCATACCCCCTTCCCAAGAGGTGAAGATCTATGGTCAACAGAGCGTTCGCATGTGACAAGCGTGCGACCCTCAAGCCATCTCACGCTCTGTCTGACGTAACTTTACTCAGACATTAAATTCGGCCTCATTTCCCTCCTTTTAAAAAAAAGTCTGGTAAAAAGTTCCCACGCGCGTTCATCTAACCGTTCTGTGATAATGAACCCAAGGAAATGACTCTCTGCAAACATTCCTTGTGCAATAATCATTAGCAGAGACATTACATACCCTAACGTTTATGACATGTCATATCCGAAGTAGAACCTCTGAAATGGCTGAATTTACATGGATTATCCAAGATTATTTAAGAGAACAGGTGCAATGAATTTCTTTAACTATGTATCGAAAGGAGGTTAATTGGTGGCGTGATTTCTTTTTAAATCAAAAGTGTAGTAATATATTTATGTTATAAGTACAATACTGAAGAAGTTCGTATTGTGCTACTAGGGTAATGAGAGAGCAAATGAAATTCTAATCTGTAAATCAGGTTAAAATTACATATTGCTATTCACAATTAAGCACGGATTTTGTTTCTAAGTTTCATGTTTAAAATAGTAAAAGCGTTTGACTTCCGTTATCTCAAAATTCAGTTTTATACCAGAAAAAAATTAATTCCTTTAATAAGTAAGTGCTAGCCTTATTTTCAGGCAAGAAAAAAGATTTTAACTAATTATTATTCCTGTCCCAATTACGATATTTTAGTTTTACTTCTGAGTTTTGTAGTACATTTATTCATAGTTTTGTAAAACGTTTATTGGTACTTTTTGTACCAATTGTATTCGTATTGGTATTATTGGTACTAGTTCTGAGCATCTGGCTTCAAGATGACATTAGTTTTCCGTCCCTTTCTATTTTATTTTCATGTTTTATTGCGTAAGGTATCATAGAAAAGTGAATTAAAGTTTGAAATGTTAGTGGACTTTTGAATCACCCGGTGTAATCGAAATTCACAAATTTTTGTTGCTGATAAGGATGTTAACAATCATAAAACGTAAAATACTGGTGGTAATAAATAGTCTTTAGCCTCAGGTATGAATTCTTTGATGCTTTAGTCTTATGATATAATATAATAACTATAAGTTGTTGCAATGCAGCATGAACCTTTTCACAACTCTAAATTATTTTACAGGTAAAATGTATGCCGTGCTCGGTCGCCGTAGTGGCCGCGTCTTGCATGCTGACATGGAGGAAGGTTCTCAGACTTTCCATGTAATAGCCGAGCTACCCGTCATTGAAAGTTTCGATTTTGCAAATGAGATTCGCAAGCAGACCAACGGTTTAGCACTACCACAACTGGTTTTCAGTCATTGGGAGGTAATCATATTTCTTCCTTTCTTACAGTTCGTATACGTGTAGAGTATTCTTTCAGTAATCTCGCAGGTGTCACTCCAGAAGAAAATCGGATTAGTGAAGATTGATTAAGAGAAAACATTTTAACCAGTTGACTGCCACATGATTTGCTTCTTTTTCACATTTTCTAATAGTATATGGCAATCTAATTAGATTACCCCTTCTCTAGATAGTAAAGAGACAAGATAGAAGGGGTTCATCTGATTAGATATAATTTGAATATCGTAGCAGAGGGCTTATGAATAGCAAACCTATGTTTTTTGCACAAAACTAATTGCTCATGGCGACCAACTTGCTCGCCTAGATTATTGAATTTAAGTCTGTAATAGAATTTTTTTTTTAATACAAATTGAAAAACATGAATTCATTTGAATCAAATTTACTGCTAATTAAAAGGTGTTATAAAATAAAAGCGAAAGTGAAAATCCTATTACAGAGTTAAGCACGCAATCGATGCATGAATTTAAATTCCATCATAACACATTTAAAAGCATTGAGCATCAAATTGAACTAAACAATATCATTAAAATTAAGAGATAAAAATTATATCTTTTTAATGAAATCAAATTCACTTCTGTGATTATTTGAATCTTAAAATGTTACAAAGGTAGTTTTTGTAAGATATCAACATCAATTTCCATTGGCATATCAGCGGTTACCCATCTGGTGACAGTTAAGCCTATTTTTGCGCTCGATTACACTTTCACTTTGAAGCTTTTTTTCTTGGCTTCTCTTCTGTAACAAAATGGACTATTCTGAAACCACGGCGAATCTTTTCCTAAACATTTAATTATATTTTCAGCTCAATCAATTAACTAACTGAAATGCTTGATTTAATGCAGTTGTAAATATATTCATTGAAGCAGTCTAAAATTCGTACTATATTTTGTTTACATTTGACTGTTGCCACTCGACATTAAGTAATAAGAGCGAATCCTGTGCCACGTACATTAGTGTCTTATATATATAGAGAGAGAGAGAGATTCAATTTTTTAAAAATATTTTTTTAAATACAAGCAGAAATCTATTGCTTACATAATTCCTAGGTCACTGACATTGGCATGCAATGACTTTCTTTTTTTAAGTGTAGTTTTGTGTCAAGTTTTTGTTTCAATCGGTTGGGGAAAACACATATTCGACTTTTGGATACTATTAACCGCATGCCACGGATAAATCGCCAAAAATTTCGCCGATTATCACACTATAGATTCAGTAAAAATACTAAATTCATGCCAAAAGTTAAAATTTCGTAACTATTGTATGCCAATGACATGCAGTGTGCTCTCTGGAATGACACCTTTATTAGAAAGTATGCGAGACAGTTTTAGGGAGAACACTTCCACTGGTTTGTTATTGTGATTTTGATTTCGCATTACCACGGATAACGGGTTGCAGATTCTGCTAGTATAACCTATACACTCTAAATGAAAATTCATCACCGTTGTAACGAAAATTCCTTTTCCTCTTCTGATTTCACTACCCATAGACATGATTAGGGGGAAAAAAAAAAAGGGAAATGAAACATGTTTTATTTCTATTCCTATATAATTATTTCAATTCCTGTCATTTCATGTAAATCTGTATTAAACATAATACAGAATATTATGAGCAATCATGAAAGATTCTGCACAATTTGTGGAAAATCCCTCTACCGGTGGGGTAGTTCTGCCTCGTATTTCATTTCGCACAGAGAGGTAAAAATGCTAATTGAACCGTCACCGGGTTTGAATCGCTGCTCCCTGCTGCTTTAGTTCACTACTGTTGCAGAAATAGTGAACTCGTGCTGTTTTTACTTCCTGCCCGCGTAATTGAGTTGTTAGCACCAAAACCATTTTATCCACTTCCTATTTTTACACTTTTTTTTTTCATTTCATATTGAACCAATTTTTTTTAAATTTTGGTATAGGTAGCTTCAAAACTAAAATCTATCTTTGTGTTCACCGATATTCTTTGCAGCCAAATATTTAGTTCTGGATCACTCTTACATTCAAAAATTCGTTCGAATTTTTATTTTTTTCATATCAAAATTGAATTTCACTTAAGAATTTTTATTTGTTTTTTTGTTTTTATTTTTATGTGAGAAAAGAATGTTTGATGAATGAATTGTAATTTAAAATACAGGATGGTTATAATTAAAGTCCCACTTTGAAATAGTCATAAAAGGAAAATCACTGGACCAAATCTTATCAAACTTGGTAATAGTTTAAAGGAAGTCGTGAAAATTTCTTTCGGACCAAAAAAGTTCAAAAACTTACCACCAGGTGAGAAATGACGCTGTATGCAATATTGTTAAGCAAAATAGGACATAAAGACATCGGTTTAAAATGGATTGAATCGTTTCTGAAACATGTTACAAAGCTTGTTCAGTGTGGCGTCCATCATTTTCTGAAACCATCGCATTACTGCATTCTCAATAGTAGCTCTTATTCAAACATTCCTCTACCAGGAGGAATGTTACACTCATGTCGGTATATTGCATCTTTCAGTTCCGCCAAATTGTTTAGATTACCACCATAAACAGTGGTTTTGAGATAAAACACGTTGAACATGCTTTGTAACGTGTTTCAGTAACGCTTAAACACATTTTAAAGCGGTGTCTTCATGTCCTATTTTGAATATAATATTGATACAGCGCCATTTCACCCCTGGTGGTAAGTTTAACTTTTTCTTTTCTTTTTTTTTGGCAGAAAAGAAATTTCCATAACTTTCTTTAAATTATTACCAAATTTGATAATATTTGGTCCAGTAGTTTTCCTTTTATGAGCATTTCAAAGTGGAACTTTAATTATAACCACCCTATATTTCTTCAGATAAAATTGTAGAAAAATTAAAAAGATAAAATAATAATATAAACTTCGACTTATAGTGTGCAATACTACCAAACAATCTTATTTTATTGCGCATTAAAGTAGTCATTACAATACAGCTATCAATGTGATTTTTATTATAATTAGTAAAAAGTAAGGTAATTATTCTTCTTCTAGAAAGAAAAGCGACAAAAATATAACGAATAAATGAGCAAAATATCAAAGTATCTTTATTTTAATATTATTTAGATAGGAGATGAAAAAGCTACAAACATCAGGAGAGGTCTCCCCTAAGCTTTCTCGCATGCTTCCTAATTAAAGTTTTATCTTTCTTTTCACTCCAGCAAAAAAAAAAAAAAAAAAACTTTGAATAAGATTGTGAATGCCACTTGTGTTTTGTGACTTTTGTCTTCAGAGTCCCGCCCATCCGTTATTCTGAAATAATAAATATAAATAAATATCTGATAAATTATCTGAAATAATAAATCTACAATAAAGAGCAAAAAAGCCGAGTATACATTTTGTCGCTTTTTTATCAAGAGATTGAAACCAAAACATTTAACGAACAACATTTTTTATGACAAGATCACATACTAAATTCCAGTTATTTGCATTGCGTGAAAAAAGTAGGGGGACACAAGATTTTTTTGGGTAAATGAAGAACACTTTATTTTTGCATTACAATTTAATAAGCAACTCTTTAAAGGCCTATTTACTGAACTGAACTATTACTGATTGGCCTATTTACTACTTATCTGAAACTTGAAACAAAATAAAAATCAAGTGCAATAAAAAAATCAATTTTGACTTCTTCATACTCTGTGAAAAAAAAAATATATAATGACACTTCTAAGTACTGTAAATTAAGATCTTATTAATAGGGAATTCTTCCATCATTGGCTTTGATTATCTCAAAGATTCGGTTTGACATAGACTCATATAAAGTTTGAATTTCTGTTTATCAAAAATGTTCCCATACATCATTCGCGGACCGCGGTGGTAAAATCTCGGCTTAGGAACCAAAGGATTTCAGGTTCGAGACTCGATTGCACCGAAGAATCGCCATGTAAGCGGATCTGGTGCACGTTAAATCCGTCAGACCAAACGTCCTCCCGCTGGTATGGTGTGGTATGGAAGTTTGGGGAAGATCGGGTATCGTCCTCGTCATCTGACCGCGGTTCAAAATGACGAGGTCCGTCCCAAAGTACCCCTAGTGTTGCTTTAAAACGGGACGTTAATATAATTAAACTAAACTAAAACCCACACATCATTCGAAGCTTATTTACATATTCAAACTGCTTGCCTTCAATAACACTTCGAATGATCCTTTCTCATTTGTTCTCTACAATGTTGAAGTTCGGGCTTTCAGCAAATGTTGAGTAATCGAATGTTATTTGCTGCTAACCAAATTCTTAACTCCATTAGCTGTGTGAATTCACTTTGAAAAATCTAGTAATTTTCCACCTATCTCAGTGTCGCAGGGAAGGAGACTTGGATATAATATGTGTGTTTCAGAGGAACACTTTATGTAGGGAGAAAGCTTTTTATGCAGTCGCAGAAAATTTTAATTTGTAATTTCATCAAGTTTTTAAAGTTTTCGTTTTTCTTTAATTGCGTTGCATTAATTTTTTTAATATCCCCGTCTTCTTTTCGCTGACCACTACTATGATTATTTATGAAGCTCTTAACAGTATTTGGCCGGATATGTAGCTGGTCTGCATTCCCTCTCACATTTTGCGATCATTTTTGTAGGCAACAATTTGGCCTTTTTGAAACCCACTTAAAGATACTTCTCTAATTATTCTAAAAAAGATAAAAAAAACGGTGGTTTTTGATAAAATAGAATGTTTTTCTAAACAAAAGCAATTAAAAAGAATAAAACACCCTATTCTAAGGTTTACAGTATCTTCCAAAACAATTGTGTATCCGTCTACTTTTTTCACACACCAGAAATCATTAAGGACGCTTTTTCCTTAATTGTTATTAGCTGCTGATAAAATTTACTTATTTAAAATAAAAGAAAAAAAAATAGTCGTACAACATAAGAAGAATTTAGATCAGTAGGATCAAAATATAAAGTGTAATATACAAAATATGTTCGTTCTACTTTTTTCACGTAGCGTAAGTTCACTGCGTTTTTGAGTTATCGCGTTTTAAAAAAAAAATGTGAATGTTCAGACAGATAAAGCCGGCGTCCTGGTTCGGGCATGGTTTTTCTTCACCTGTGTTCTATCTGCCAGGTTTGTGAAAGAGCCCCCCCCCCCCCCTCGTAAAAAAGAGTTTTGGAAGCGAGTGTGTGAGTGTCATCTTCAAATGAGCTGAAGTCAGATTTCTCTCCTCGGGTGCTCAGGAGCCTTTACCCTCAGAAATCACTTTTCAACCCTCCAAAGTATATATTTGGTAGGCATAAGTCAGACGGTCTGGTTTGCACAGAGTTAGCACATAGAAACTGAAACAGACATAAGCTTTTTCCTTGTGTTTAAGTATCAAAATTTAGTTAAAATACCAATACACTTTCCCGCCAAATACTCTTGCCAACAGGTAACATGTTTTTAGCAAACCTAGACTAAACACACCCCTCCCCCCCCCCCCCACTTTTTTTTTTCAAAGAACTACGCATGATTTCTTGGACGTTTATGATCTGTCCCACTACCTTTCACAAACTTTTCTTAAAATCGTCAGCAGGCTTGTCTAAGTGCCTTAAGTAACAACACTAGACAGATAATCAATCCAGAGATGGACTTCCTTTCATCTTGTCTGCTTGCTTGTTTGGTTTGCAGTTCTGATGGTCTGGACAAAATCCAAAAATTGGACTGTATCCATAAATTCAAAAACTCATCTTCATCCAAGTGGGAGAGAGCCTTTTTACTTTCTCGTGTACTTAATATAGAGTATTGAGATCGTCAAAAAATTTGAATTCGAGTGTTTGACGAATCTCGGCATTTCAGACCTTCCCGAGTTCGAAAAACAAATTTCTGAAAAATGTCCGTCTGTCTTCCTGGGACAAAGATAACTTAAAAATGCTTTCAGCTGGACAACTGAAATTTGGTCTATTGGTTTCTTCATGGTCTAAATTTTCAGATTTCTATCAAATTTTGAGTAAAATCTGTGCATACGATGTCCGTCTGACTGACTGTTCGAACAACACAATCACTGCAAAACGAAGAGAGCTAGATAGGTAAGATTTTTTGCACAGATGTAACATTTTTTTCTATAGACGTCTACAAGATTCTGAGCGAAATCCAAGAAAGGATTGACCGTCTGTCGGCCTGTTCTTTCAGAAACACGTAAACGTGATAACTCAAAAATGTAATGACTTAAATATAATAAAAGTGGTATGGGATTTTATGACTAAGGTTATAGTTTTGTGTCAAATTTTTGTTAAAATCGATTCGGACAAACACGTCTCTGTTTTCGGATACTATTAACTGCATTCCAAGATTAATCGCCGAAACACTCGCCAAGGACCATACGATAAGTTCAATAAAAATGCTAAATTCACACCAAAATTTAATATTTTGTAACTATTGCATGCCATTGCCATGTAAAGCATTCACTGGGATAATATCTTTATTGGAGTGTATAAAAGAAAGCTTTGGAGAGACTACTCCTGCTCGTTTAAATGGTTTCCATTTTTTCTCCAAGAAAATTTGCCACTGACCTGGTCCATCACCTGATATGATTAATATAATTTCGTTGTATAATATGTTGCACAATTTATACAACAAATCATTTGCAAGAACTTATTTCGATTGGACCAATATTAGCGCTGTATTGTAATGAACATTTACCCTGCACAATTTCTTACTTCCCAAACGGAAACTCGGATCCATCTCACCGAGGTTTTCAACCTCCACCTACGATTGCACAAATGCCCCGGGCACTAAATTAGCCATGCTGCAACCGAGCAGTCATCTGTTTTTGCAGCTCCAATCTTACCTTCCTCGCTGTCAACTTCTGGGAATAAAATGCGTTTTATCTCGTTTCTTAATCAGATCGTTTGGGCCGATTTCGTTGCTGCACCTCTCCGGGCACGAGGCAGCAGTCGATAATAGTCGACCCTCGAATGTATGTGAGGGAGGGCTCTACCCACAAGGTCGGAAGGGTCAAGCGCGCCACGCTCCTTCCACATCCTTGTCGCGTGGCACGTGCCCTGCCACTCCTCGATAGGTCGTGTGCTACACCCACGCGAATGCCGCATTCCATCGCATTCTCCGTCCCCCCTCAGGTGATAAATGGCCGGCCTTGGAGTAAGAACCATTTCCATGAAATTCGAGAAAAAATTTCGTTTCTACTTTTATA